>OZ029920.1:24042906-24198096 GCA_964023275.1 Norana najaformis | reverse complement strand
TATATATATATATATATAAATGGATGCCATAAACAAACTTATCTATATACTTACGTATACATACATACATACATACACACATGCATACAAATACATACGTGTAAATATATATATATATGCGCATAAGTTTGTGCATATATATATGTAGAATTATACAGAGAGGCAGCCGAGCGGGCCATGCATAAGTTATACCTGCAAAGCATGACAGGAATCGACAACATGGGCGAATAGGCTGAAGATGGCGCTACGGTCGACTAATGTTATTTGCGCGCGCGTGTATAGCGATGCCTCTGCTGATGTACACATGCACGGAAATGTGCGCACAGCGGCTGCTGCTGCTGCTGCAGATGATGATGATGATGCTTAGACATAATGTAGTCGCTGAATGCGCTCATGTGTATACGCACGCGGGTGTGTATGTGTATGTATGCGTGTGTTTATATTTATGTATGTCTGCGCGTATGTTCGGCTGCGCATGCGTGTCGGAGCCAACTGGGAAATTTATACGGAAATCATCCAATTCAGAAAAAATCGATTTGCGCTCGAAAGGAATGTCGAATCGATATTCGCCGCGTTCGATAAACAGAGGCGTGGAATTTAGAATAAGTAGGGCGAAATTGGGATAAATATCGCGATTTCCGGATGGATTTCGAATCCGCTATTTTACAGAAAATTACTTTTTTACATATTACGGCTATTGGTAAAGTCGATAGGTTGATACGGATAACAATGAGGGCGGTTCTTACCTTATGGGTACATTGTAAAAGAATCCGTGGAAAGACTCATCAATTTTGGTTGCCCTTGTGGTCCACCAATATTTTATCTTAAACTTCCACCATCGTAATTGTAATCGTAATCCCGAGATTTCTACAGCGCCCAACGAAAGCCACGTCACGGGGACCATCTTATTGACAGGCGCTCAGCCAAAATAAAATCGATAGGCAAAAGGTTCCCATTTGATAGGGTGGAGCCAAACCACCAATTGTAGGTGGTGGAATAGCTCACTACTGCAAACGTGGAATGTTCCACTAATTATTGTGGAATGGTTCATGTTCAAAAGGTGGAATGTTCCACCATTTTTGGGTGGAATGGTCCACCGTTGAAAAGGTGGAATACTATACCAGTTATTGGTGGAATGGTCCACCTTGGACAAGGTGGAATTTTCCACCACTTTGGAGTCGAATGGTTCACCGTTCAAAAGGCTCCACCAGTTATTAGTGAAATGGTCCATCGTTGAAATACATAATGTTCCAGTAGGACATCAGTACATGTGCACTGAAGTCTGTATCCAAAGTCCTGCTGCATCCAGTTCCGCTGTACCCCTTTAACTAAAACAACAGAACTACAGCGGCCCTGTTTGTTTAATTGCTGTGACGTAGTATCATGCTAGATAGTCAGCAAGTTCTAAGCGCGCGATTGCATATAAAATTTTCACGGGTCATTGGATTATTGATTTGCTTGAGCACGGGCGGATCACGTGCTTACGGTGAATGGGTGCATTAAAACGCACTAAACACGTGGTGGGGTTGGGAGTTGGCTGGTGGCGCTCTGCATGCAGACAGCCTGATGTCAGCAGCGATTCTTGCCGACGCGCATTATCACGCTCGCGCGAGAAACGACGCTCTTACTTTATGACGAGTCAGCAGGTTTTTCGAAACTTCCACGATTGCGCAATATCGGGAGGAATGTTTAGGCTTGTCTGCTGACTTGGCGGAAAACAGCCTATATAAAGCGATTGCGGGAACATTGTTAGGAGACAGCGCAAAAGTTTTGTAGCAGTGGTCAGCCGCTTGCTAAGCTGAAAATAGTTACAAATATCGTACTGTTTGTCTTTACTTGAGTTAATACTACGTTACGAATCGGGCATATCGACGGTTCGAAGCCCGATCGTTAACAAGTAGGAAAGATCGTCGACATCTTCGCTTAAATTGCCTATTCATCCAAGTGTATATAATTGTGCATCTAGAGTACTTTAAACACATGTATATATATATATATATATGTGTGTGTGTGTGTGTGTGTGTGTGTGTGTGTGTGTGTGTGTGTGTGTGTGTGTGTGTCATTGTGTCACAAATAATTACGAAAGGGCTTTAAGGACCTGTGTGGTTTTTAATAAGCGCGTTTCGGCTTATAGGCTTACATACATACGTACGTACATGCATAAATATACACATACCACATATATTCATGCAGTCATAAATAAATATTTCCATACATATATGCATACATACATAACATACATACCATATATATATATACATACACAATATATATGCATATACGTACATGTCTAAGCATATATCCTTTAAGTTCTTTTCAGTCTGCGCAGTCTACTATAGGAAATAGTCCCTCGATGGTATTTCCTTTCACATTATTGTCAATGTATCTACAATTACATGTATACGTATTTGTATGCATGTGTAGTTATGTGTACGTTTACAAATGGCTGTCTATCCGTGTGTTTATGCACGTGTGTGCACGTACATGTGCATGATACTTTAGACTTACAGTGATGGTATACAATGCATTGTCAAAAAATATTACCTCATCTTATCTTATCTTACCTTATTTTACCTTGCCCTGCCTTGCCTAACCTTACATATATTACCCTGCCTTACCACACCTTACCTAACACTGCTTATGCTACCTAAACAGACCTGACATGTACCTACCTGACTTATAAACACTTCTGGATATCAAATAGGTGTAGACCTTTACGTATAGGCCTACATGTATTTGCACCATTTGGCCAATTTGGGGCACAGTAGCCGATTGGTTAAAGCGCTCGGCTTGTAACGCCGAGAGTACGGGTTCAAGCCTCCCTTAATTGAGACCATTTCTGTGAAGGGACCTTGAGCCTGTCCTTCGCTCATAATTGCAAAGCGCCATCGATTGATTCTTAGCCATTAGACAGCGGCGCTTTAAAATGCAGCATCAGCAGCTGCGGCGGCGGCGATGATGATGATGATAATAATAATAATAATAATGATGATGATAATAATAATAATAATAATAATAATAATTATTATTATTATTATTATTTATTATTAGCAAACAGCTAATATATATTGACCCGAAAACATAGAACGACGATCGAACAGCAGCCTATGGTTTCAAAGCACTTACGGAAAAGAGCTAAAGAGGTCAAGTCGCTCAGGTCGTCGGTTGCTAGGCAACCTATTCCAGAAAGATGGATATATATACATATATATATACTTATATATATATATATATATACTTATATATATATATATAAGTACATATCAGAGAAAGATATATGGCTTGTGTATAACAGACAGGGAGGAATTATCGCGTTCGTCTTGTTCCGTGTTGATACCATTGGCTGCCGGGAAATAACCGCTGGATTTTTTCTCAGGACGGAAAGCGGAAGCATCGTCGTTGGAAATGTAACGCTTAACGACGGATAACGATCTTATCTTTTTCTATATCTAGGCATTTATGTAGAGCCGTTATGTTGAAGCGAGCCATTATGGCGAAGCGCTCTAATATCCAGACCTCGTTTTCGTGTTGTGGAAGAATTTTATGCGCGGTTCCGGCTAACTGCAGACGATGAGAAGTATGAGAGGAGGAATAGAGGAGAATAAATGGAGGAATAGGGCGAGAAGAGAAGAGGAAGAGGGGAGGAATGTGTGAGAAACAGAATAGGAATACAGGAGGAAGGAGGAATAGGAGAGAGAAGGAATTGGAGAGGAATAAGGGAATTCCTAGAATAGGAAGAATCGGTCTCTGCTGGCAGATGACATCGATATTTCGGAGCGCATGCAACCGACAGATGGCCTCCTGTCTTCTACCGTCTCACGTCGTCTCCCAAAGGACCCTCCTCTTATTTTGATCGACTCTAATTCTCTGTTACGTTGTGACTGCGTTTGTGTGTGTGTCTGCGCGTTAGTCCGATCGTCCGTCCGTTTGTCATTAATTCACTCACTCATTCATCCATCCATTCATTCATCCATCCATTCATTCATCCATCCATTCATTCGTTCGTTCATTCATTCAATCAGTCATTCAGTCAGTCGGTCGGTCGGGCAGTCAGTTAGTCAGTCGGTCCGTCCTACCCTCCAGCGTATTGTCGTCAGTCTGTGCGTCTGTCTGTATTCGTTTGCTTAGATGTCTGTCGCTCTGTCTCTTCTTAGCCGTCTTTTTCTGTGCCGTCTCTCCTTCGCTGTCTCTCCAGGGAACCAGCGGGCATATATATTCAGCAGTTATACTGGCAAGCGGGTGTCTGCAAAAGTGGCGGTATAAAAATGGCGCTTCGCCATCGCTCAAGGAGCGTTTCTTGTTAGCTGTTCGAGCGTTTTGCTGCTAATTGCAGGAGCGCTAAAAACCGACAGGGCATATATATATTCTCTCTAAAGGCGTCGCTTTACTGTCACAGTTGATTCGTTCCAAAGTAATTTGAGAGCATACGAGACGCTGTACACAAATTAAATATTACAACTACAATTAAATATTATAATTAGAATTAAATATTACAATTACAACTGTGTTGCGCTCATAGAACTCGCCGCAGGAGCTTATTGTTTACACTACTCCAATTAACAGAAACTGCGCACATTAAATCTATGACGCATATACTGACGTCACAGATCCGTCTAGTCAGCCAAGTAGATGAAATATTGCGATTTGGGCCACATTGTCCTCTCGTATAGCTACACCCGACCACAGAAGTCCCCCCGCGCCTCCCAGCTTAGGGCGGCGCCCAGTATCTCGACACTACACCCAAGCCGCCGGGTGTAGCTGTGCGAGAGAGGGCATGGTGTCCCCAAACTGCCATTTTAAATCAACTAGTTATGTTTGTTAGCATTATTTTCATATACAACGTGAATATTAATAATTTTAATACTGATGTCTATACTTGTTTTCACTGTCGTGTCCAACCCCTAAAAAATTTAAAATTCTATACGACCAGAAACGCTGTTTAATAATCTATCCGACCCGTAACGGTACTTTCAAACTCTATCCGACCCGTAACGGTACTTTCAAACTCTAGCCGACCCGTAACGGTACTTTCAAACTCTATCCGACCCGTAACGGTACTTTCAAACTCTAGCCGACCCGTAACGGTACTTTCAAACTCTAGCCGACCCGTAACGGTACTTTCAAACTCTAGCCGACCCGTAACGGTACTTTCAAACTCTAGCCGACCCGTAACGGTACTTTCAAACTCTAGCCGACCCGTAACGGTACTTTCAAACTCTAGCCGACCCGTGACACTTTTTAAAGACTTTACCTGAACCGTAGACTATTTAAAACTGTATCTGACACTGTTTAAAACTCTAATTAGTGACAGTGCTTTAAACCTGTATTCAGCTTGTGACAGTGATTTAATACTCTATTCCTTTGTTCCTCTGAAGATGGTGTCATCCTTCAACTCTGGGATTCTGGGATGGAATCTGACGGTAGAGAGCTTGCCACTTGTGACTCTAGTTATAAAACCTGAGCAATGTTTGCTAACGGATAAATGCTCTATTCTTAATTACATTTAACATCTTTAAAGTTCGTAGAGCGCCTCTGATTAGATTCTTTTGAAGCGGGCTATACATAATATTCTCCCTATAGTCACATTCCTCCTAATAACAGTGCTCTAAAAATGTTTCCGACTCGCGATAATGCTTTGAAACTTTATTCGACTCAGCATTGCTATAAAAAAAATCCGACACGAACACAATTCTTTATTAGTCTATACGACGGTACTTTATTAAAATATCCGACTCATAACAGTGTTTTATAGATCTATTCGACCCACAACAATGCTATCCGACTCGTGGCAGTTTTTTAAAACTCTTTCCGACCCGGAATAGTGCATTAAAATTTTGTGACCCGTTACAGTGCTTACAGCTTTTACAAGCGACAGGTTTAAGTCTGTCCGACCCGTAACAGGCTGTAAAACTCTTTGTCTGACCAATAACCGTGTTTTAATATCCCCTTAGGGACAGTGTTTTCAAACTCTGTAGTACTCGTGACAATGCTTTAAAAATTGTTACGACCCCTAACAACTGTTTAAGACTCTACCCGACCCGTATCAGTGGCTTCAAATTTTACCAAACTGGTAATAACGATTTAAAACATTATCCGACCCATGACAACGACTTAAAATCATATAAAAATTGCAACAACGACTTCAAATTTTACCCGACTCATAACAACTATAACAACTATTAAAACTCTCTAATCTTTAACAACAAGTTGAAACTCTAACCGGCCAGCAACAAGGATTTGAAACTCTATCCAATCCGTAGCAACGACTTGAAACTCTATCCGATTCATACCAACGATTTAAAACGCTATCCGACCCCATGCAAGGATTTAAAAAAATTCTATCTCGCCAATAATAACGAATTAGACATTTATCCGACCTGTGACATGGCCTTAAAATTTTATCCAATCCGTAACCACGATTTAAAGTCTACTCGACCCATGACAACAATTTAAAAACTCTATCCGACCCACAACAATGCCTTAAAACTTTATCCGATCCGTGACAAAGACATAATTTTTTTCCAACCCGTAACAACGATTCAAAACTGTATACGACTCGTGGCATCGTTTTGAAAATCTATCCGACCATTGACATTGCTTTACAACTGTATCCGACCCGTGACATTGACTTAAAATTCTGTCGGACCCGTGACAACGATTCGAAACTCAATCCGACAATTGCCAACGATTTAAAATTCTATCCGACCCGTAACAACGAATAAAAACTGTATCCGATCATGGACAATGCTTTAAAATTGTATTGGATCATTAAAAACGACTTTAAATTCTATCTGACCCGAGATAACAATTTAAAACTCTATCCGACCACTGGCGACTAGTGGCATCGCTTCAAATCTCTATTCGATGCTTGACAGTGCTTTAAAACTTCAGACAACCCGTAGTGGTGTTTTAACACTGTATTCGATGCTTAATAACGACTTAAAATTCTATCCGACCCGTTGCAACAATTGCAGACGCTATCCATTCCGTGACAACGATTTAAAACTCTGTCCGACAACTGACAACGACTTTAAATTCTATTCGACCAGTAACAACGATTTCAAGTTTTATCCGACCCGTGGCATCGCATCAAATCTCTATCCGACCCTTAACAGTGCTTTAAAACTCTACCCGACCATTAACAACGATCTAAAATTCTTTCGGACCCATAGCAAGATTTAAAACTCTATCCGACCCGTGGCATCGCTTCAAATCGTTATCCGACATTTGACAATGCTTTAAAACTGCGTCCAAACCGTGACAGTGCTTTAAAGCAGTATGCGACTACTAATTACGATTTTGAAATCTATCCGACCCGTAGCAAGATTTAAAACTCTATCCGACCCGCTATAAAGGCTGAAAATTCTATCCGACCCGCTACAACGACTCAAAATTCTATCCGACCCGCTACAGCGGCTTAAAATTCCGACCCGTAACAACGACTCAAAATTCTATTCGACCCGCTACAGCGGCTTAAAATTCTACTCGACCCGCTACAACGGCTTAAAATTCTATTCGACCCGCTACAAAGACTTAAAATTCCGACCCGTAACAACAACTCAAAATTCTATTCGACCCGCTACAACGGCTTAAAATTCCGACCCGTAACAACGACTCAAAATTCTATTCGACCCGCTACAACGGCTTAAAATTCCGACCCGTAACAACGACTCAAAATTCTATTCGACCCGCTACAGCGGCTTAAAATTCTACTCGACCCGCTACAACGGCTTAAAATTCTATTCGACCCGCTACAAAGACTTAAAATTCCGACCCGTAACAACAACTTAAAATTCTATTCGACCCGCTACAACGGCTTAAAATTCCGACCCGTAACAACGACTCAAAATTCTATTCGACCTGCTACAACGGCTTAAAATTCTATCCGACCCGCTACAACGGCTTAAAATTCTATTCGACCCGCTACAACGGCTTAAAATTCCGACCCGTAACAACGACTCAAAATTCTATTCGACCCGCTACAACGGCTTAAAATTCTATCCGACCCGCTACAACGGCTTAAAATTCTATTCGACCCGCTACAAAGACTTACAATTCTTTCTGACCAGTAACAATGAGTTAGCATTCGGTCTGACCCGTAGCAACAATTACAGACACTATCCAATCCGTGACAACGATTTAAAACTCTCCGACAACTGACGACAATAAATTCCCTCCGACCAATAACAACGATTTTAAATTTTATTCGACCCGTGGCATCGCATCAAATCATCCGACCCTTTACAATGCTTTAAAACTGTACCCGACTCTTAACGACATAAAATTTTATCGGACCCGTAATAACGATTTATAGCACTATTCGACCCGTGACATCGATTTAAAAATCTATCCGACCATTGCTTCAAATTTTATCCGACAATACACATGCGTTAAAACTGCGTTCAACCCGTGAACTCTTGCACTTGGCGCATCTTAAAATTTGAACCAATTCGATCATTCACGTCAGGAACCTTACCGCCATCTTGACGCCTGATCGTAATTGCAGTTCATCATCATCTCCGTTTAAAACTTCGACCCCGAACTCGGGTCTTTAGAGCAGCATAAAAGTGAGCGATTTACTAACATAACCTTAATTTACTTTACGGATGACTGCCAGCCACATCAGCAGTTCGACAAGAGTACGGAGTCCAGCAACTCGACCTCTTGACCCGAGGCATGTCGGGTCTTGCATGCACCAATGCGCACCCTCTCCCACCCGAGTGCATTATCTGGTCCCTCAAACCCCCTTACCAATCAACCAACCCCCAGACGTACAGCAGTTCGAATGCCACAAATATTTTCCTTACGTTATCATAAATTATGTTCGTTCGGGTGCGAACGATCGCTGCGCGGAAATTTTCGTCAGCTATTATTTACAATAGCGCTTTATCGGCGCTTTGTATGCATATACTACGACGCCGAGCGGCACATACGCATGAATAAAAGCCCCACGTATACATGCACATGCATATATATATACATATATATGTAATGGGCTTATATACATATATATATATACATATATAACAGGCGCATGCAAGCGATATCGATGTGTATAACATATCCTCAATGGATAGCGCTCCTCTCATGCGGAGGCAGGCCCGTGGTGGTGGTGGTGGTGGGGTGGATGCTCGGCGGCGGCGGCGTTGTATGCGCGCGTAGGCCGTATATAACGGCGATTGGATGACGCTTGAGACCGAGTGGGAAACTATATTACGGTGGAAGGATATTTTTGGACGCCGGCAGTATTAGTCCGGGCGTAATTATAGACTCTACATTATAAACGCTCTATTGCGCCGATAACGACGCGCGGTCGCCTCTTTCGCCGCGTCCCTCCGGCTGTGGGTCCGTTCGCGTACGCCTACGTGTCTCTCTCCCTCCGTCTCGCTACCACTCTCTCCGTCTCTCGCTGTGGAATTTTAGTGCATAAGGAAGACCGCTGTGGAACAGGCCATATATCGGTCGCTGGTCGAAACAGCCTTAAACGCGCAAAGGGTCGGGCGAGTGACGCACAGTCAGTCGCTCTCTGCGTGCCGACTTGTTACGGAGGATTACAGCGCTGTAGACGAACAACTGACAGACCACGCACTTTATATATGGGTCGGATACTCTGACATAGACGCTCGCGATTCTAAACGACCGGATATTCATATATTCGAAACCAGAACACTTGAATACGAACGACTCCACGATATCGACTAACTGTAGACCTATCGGATAATACGCAGGTCGACTAGATTGCCGAAGTTTTATACGCGATATGGGTCGACGCAGAAGGAGGAGGCTAAACGCGCGCCCGGCTGGGTCTCACCCGCCAGAGACGAGGGCGTCAGCGGCTTCGGACGGGGCTTTACCCAATTCCTCAACTGGGCGCAGTAACAAGCGGTCGAACGCCGCGGATTCGGCGCCTGAGAAGGAAAAACGACGTAAACTGGAGAACGACGATGGGGAAACTACGGAGGAGGACGCGCAGACCACGCCGGCGGATCGAAATGGATTGGATCGAAATGGTTTGGATCGAAATGGATCGGATCGAAATGGATCGGATCAAGCGGGATCTGATCAAGCGAGATCGGATCAGAATGAGTCGGATCGAGCAGGATCAGATCAAAATGGCGCTGAGAATGGGAGCGGATCGAGCGACCCGGGCCAACCACTTGCCCCGGGCGACCCGGAAACGAGCATCCTGGTCACGTGCGGACGGAACGAGGGTCGTCTCTACCTGTCCAAACTTCGTGTCGTCGTCAACGAAAGATGTCGCAGCAAGTGCATCCGAACCGGAAACACGTGGTGGACCCCGAACGAGTTCCAGTTCGTCAGCGGCCGAGGGGCGGCCAAGGACTGGAAGAGGACCGTTAAGCACGCCGGACAGTACCTCAAGACCCTGCTGGCCAGCGGGACCCTGTCCCTCACGTCTACACCCCCGCGGTGCCTCTGCGACTCATGCACGTCTCAGGTAAGCCGCAAACCTCTGGGAAGCTCCTAAAGGCGCTATATCAATACCTTGATACAGATACATGCTACGGGTAAAGAATCAGCCGTGGTTCAGCGATTTTGAGAGGTTTTTTAAAGACGCTATATAAGAAACTTGATTCGTGTGTGCGTACATACTCCGACTAGTGGCAGTGTTTTAAAACTCATTCATTCATTCATTCATTCAGTCAGTCAGTGAGTCAGTCAGTCATCTCGTTTGTTGATCCCAATTTAAAAAAACTCCGATCTGTAGACGATGCTTGAGTAATGTATTCGACCCGTAGCTCTTTAAAATCATTCATTCAGAGCATTTACATTGCGCTCCTTCAGGATGTCTGCTCAGAGGCACTCTGTGTAATTGGCCATTTGGTCATAATTCGTTAATCGGTAATCGATTTGTCATGAATAATTTGTAGTCATGATACGGTTATTCGTTATTATTAATGGGTGTTTATTAGTTGTTAATAATATTTAGTTTTTGGCAACATTGATGTTTTTAAATTTAGTAGAACTGAATTGAGAAGCCGCTGAGATAGCGTTCTTTAACCTAGGAATTTAACGATTAATTGATTAGCAATTAATGACAAAGTAGCTTAATTAGATAAGTGCTAATTAGCACATGATATTGCTTAAAAATTACTTATTCTGAAAGTTTAAAAATGGAGTTTAGCAACAGTACCGCCCTGGCTTGCTAGTCGGTTAGTGACCTTCAAAACTGGACAAATCCTTACTTATATAATAAGGTTTTGCGTTCTGCGCAGTTTTCGTTCTGTGTGCTAACTACTAAGGCGTAACGATGTATCTTCCTTATTTTCTCTATCTCTCTTTCCCTCTCTGTCTGTCTGTCTATCTGTCTCTCTGTGCAGTGTCTGGATCAGATCCAATTCCAAACATCACCCACCGTAACCGTCTGACTCTTGGATCTTGACCTGAAACCGAACCATTCTCGCCTATCGATTTTGGTTTGACTGAGCGCCTGTGGTTCCCGCGACTTAGCTTTCGTTGGGCGCTGTAGAAATCTCGAGTTTACGATTACGATTTCTGTTTCTGTCTCGCTCACTCTCTATGTCTGTCGTGTAACCTCCGTTGGTCTTCATATGATCACGAACGACTAAAGACTTTTCCAGGTCGTATTTCCGCCGTAGAATGCTTCCAAGTCTCTGTGGATTCTAACATGGACCACCCAGTGGATCATTAGCAAGGACTCCGGTATGACGTCAGAGCGACTGACGCCTTGTGTGGCATCGCGACGTCCTAGATTCAGTTGCCCCGAGTCACCGCGGAATACGGCAACACATGTCGAGTTTACTTGACCTACATCGATTGATCATAAATTATGCTTTGTATCTGGCTTTTTGTATAAACATCTTTAAAAACACCTCGCGTTATTATACCTTAAAGTCAACATTTCTAGTTTAATTACGCAAAAAAGTATTATTAGTTCTCGAAAATTGTAAGATTTTTATACCGTATTATTAGGAATCGTAGGGTGGGTTTTAAAGCGGTGCTACAGAGTACGCGATAAAAGCCGCATCAGAAGCGCCCTCTCGAGACGGCTCAGGGCATGATGGTAAAGTCGAGGAAATTGTAATTGTAATTGTAATCTGACATTTATAAAGCGCCACTTCAAGAATAGACTCATCAAAGGCGCTCATGAATGCAGATGGCGTTTCCTCTTTGGACAGTATATACTTCGAGTTGATAAAACATCCAATGTAATTGTAATTGTAATTAGAAATTTGTGTAGCGCCACTTAAAGAAGAGCTAACCAGACTCGTCACTGTGGCTTGGAACCAGACAATAAGCATGGCCTGATGTCGCATGCAATCGGGTGAAGTGGCCGGCTGTAAGTCACACGCAGTGATGACCTGTGCATAGGGAGACACGGTGCCTGATGTGTTTGTAATCCAACTCAGCGTTCGGGGTTCGAATCCGAGTGTTTCATATTCGTTGTCATTCCTTGTAATCTCTGTGGAGAGGTTGTCCAGTTATTGCTTTGCTATTGTCATGTTTGCGCTTAAGCCGAAATACTCTTTAGTCTCAGAACCACCTCTGTCTGCACGATATGGTTGCTGATATATAGGCGCATAAGTATTAACGTTACCTTACCTTACTGTGTCTTAAATTACATTTATTACCAAATAAAATAGTAGTGTATTCTCGTATGTCAGCGTCTTCTACACTGCTAATTTTCAAAATGTAATTAACCGACAGATTAATTAGTACTTCTCAGTCTGTTAAAGGTACTTAAACATCCGGTAAAGATCGGTTCCAGAAACGACGCTAATATTTTGAGTAAATTTAATTAATAACTGGAAATGAAGACTTGACAGTAAGCAATTAATTTCTATGTGTGAGTTCCAGAATGATAGGTTGGCATCTCTTGCCATCAAATTCAATCGGAATATCGCTCTAGAATCGTAGTCACGCCAGACATGTTATAGATTTATCGCATAGATTAGCGCTATAAAAACTGCCGTCTTACCGGCTACGAATATCGAGCCGTTCGATGCATGCGCTATAAAAGCACGTCTCGGCGTTAGATCCGACATCTTAGAGACGGGTCACGCCTATATAGGCGCTATAAAAATCGCTGAGGTAGTTTGACGTCACAGACGCGTGGTAGTTAATCGGTCGGTCAGCGAGAGTGGCGCCACCTAGACAAGGGAAACAGTACGTAGATTTCAATCATAGGCGACTATACATATACACGCATATGTATATTTAGTCACCGCATACATCTATACATAAGCATATAATGAATAAATATATTCAATATTCCGGATTCAACATAATGTATATGCAGTAATACAATATAGTAAATATATATAGATTTTTGATTTACTATATTTTAATGTATTTATATAATAGATTCGCTATATTCATGCATACATTATAGTGCATATCCATAGACCAGGATTCACAATATGTATGTATGTTGCATGTATGTATGTATGTATGTATGTGTATGTGTGTATGTATGTATGGGTGTATGTATGTATGTATGTATGCATGCGTGTATGTATGTATGTATGCATGTCTGTCTGTGTATGTACGTCTGTCATTCGCCATCAACCTGTCTGTCCAATTTTCGCTGTCTGTCTCGTTACTCTCTCTGTCTTTGTGTAGATCTGTCTGTCCGTCTGTCCATCTGCCCGTGCATGTGTCAGTCTGACTTCCTCTGTCTCTCTGTCTGTCTGTCTCTCTCTGTCTGTCTCTGTCTGGTTATGTCGCTGTCTCTCTTTCTCTATCTCTTTCTCTGTCTTTATATCTGCCTCTGCCTCTGTCTGTCTGTCTGTCTGTCTGTCTGTCTCTGTCTGTCTCTTTCTCTGCCTTTGTCTCTGTCTTCACGGTTTAACGGGGCGAAGGGGCGACGAGCGAGTGATTACTGTTGGGGGCCGTGAAATCAAACGTCGGCCAAACCCCGTCGGCTGGATCGCTGCCAATAAACCGGAGATGAGGACGAACCATTGTGAATGCATCCGCTCGACATTCGATAGGCAGCCTTCGCCTAGCCATAAAACACACAGATATACTACACTCATGCCTATATACGTATGTTTGTATATATTTATGTGCATATGTAAATATATATATATACGTATATATCTATATAAATGCATACATATATGCGCATATATATACACGCACACATACGCATATATGTATGTATTTATGTTTATACCTATACATACGTGCATATATGTGTATATGCGCAAATGTATAAGTATATAATGTTTGTATATATATATATTATATATTTTTATGGTGTGTCCGTGGTATATACATATGCATAGACACGTGTAATTGTGTGTGTGTATATATGTGTATATATATATGTATTATATATATATATATGATATGTCGACGCATGCGCAGAGCCAGTCGATGGAGTGGAGAGGCGATTTACTCGAGATATAATTAAACGGCTTTGAGAGCATTCGATGTGTTATCGACCGGTTAAGGCCAATCAAAGAGCGGTGACAGATTATATGCAGGCATGATGTATACACGTAGATAGGCCTATAGATGTAGTAGCTACGTACTTGTAGGCCTCTGTTTATACGCTCCGAGGCCATAAAGTATGCGATGTGCTCCGACTGACGATGGAATGGTCGGCTATATAGGTATCCGTTGCAAGGCAGACAGACAGACACGCATACACAAACAGACAGACAGACACAGATGCAGAAAAAGACAGACAGACAGATACAGAAACAGACAGACAGAAAGACTGACATACAGACAGATACAGAAACACGGACAAACAAATACACAGACAGACAGACTGAAACAGACAGACAGAAACAGACAGACAGAAACAGAAACAGACAGACAGAACAGACAGGCATAAACAGACAGACAGACAGACAATCAAAAAGGCAGGCACACGCTGAAAGTTTGAGAAAGGTTAAGGGCGATTATATAACATTCCGCCTTTTGAAGACGCTCGCATTTGCAAGACTTACGCGCGCGTACACACGCAGAGAGAGAGAGACAGACAGACTTAAAAACAGACAGACAGATAGACGGATATATGCAGATAAAGAGAAGGACGCATTTATCCGTTGGTATGCATAGGCCTACCTGTCGCAGTTGGAACCGTTTTTACACGCTTTACATGTACCATAATCATAAATACTTAAAATATATCTACACCTTATGTAAATTTACGATATATAATTGTATATATATTCATTACATATATGTTTCTTTATGACAGGCATATATATATATACTATGTGTTGTGTCATGCATATGTTAGTGAAGTTTTTCGTGTGCTGGCATAAACGGCGTGTGACAGAATGTGAGTATAAGAGAAGAAAGTCTTCGCCATGTATTAGTTTGCTCATGCATATTTTATGCCGTTGGCATCGACAATATACATCTACATGATGCGTTTCTTACATATCTTATATAATTATAAACAAATATATATATTAATATATATAATACTGAAGCACATATTTTTATACAGAGCAGGGTGCACCGTGTGAATTGGGCATTTTTGTAGGCAGACCATGCAGACAGACAGACAGACAGACACAGACAGACACAGACAGACAGACATAGACAGACAGACAGACAGAGATTGCGCGAGATGCTTGCTCGAATAGCAGTCTCCACAGACAGACAGACAGACAGATTGCGCGAGATGCTTGCTCGAATAGCAGTTTCCACAGACAGACAGACAGATTGCGCGAGATGCTTGCTCGAATAGCAGTTTCGTTGCACGTACTTATAACTGCTAGTAGCATACCCGACTGCAGTAGAGAAACGTCCTGCGTTTAGAGCCCGTGCGGTAATTACGCTTGCGAGGTACGAAAGTAACAGATCGTCATGTGTATTTGCCGACTGACTCTCGTTCGGTTGCCTCTAAATTCGGAGGGACGGCCGCGTGCAACGTCTGCCTGAGCTAATTAAAACTGTGTTGTAGCATCTATTATGCATGCCCTCGTTTTTACTTACATATCCACGCACGTGTAGATACATATATGGGACATATACATGTGTGTTTGTACCGTATGTGTTAGTTATAGATGAGTCTTGTGTTAACAACATCGGTGAACGTTGATATCGACTGAATATCGAAAGCGGTTGCGTTTGTACGGTAGATGTTTCACAGCGGAGCAAATATGTTACGTAGATCGTATAAGATGTCCTTCCTTTTTAGGGCTGCAGTTCATCTGCGTTTTACATATATATATATATATATATATATATATATATATATATATATATATATATATATATATATATATATATATATATATATATATATATATATATATATATATATATATATATATATATATATATATATATATATATATATATATATATATATATATAGGCATATTTGATGTATCTATGTATGATATTGTATATATGTATATCAAGATACAGCATGTCCCCTATTAAGCACCTCCCAAAAGCGCCACTCGCATCACTATCTAAATGATCTAAGCGTTATATATATATATATATATATATATATATATATATATATATATATATATATATATATATATATATATATGTTATGTATATGCAGTGCTTTTTTCAGACGGAACGCTCCGGAACGGCGTTCCGGCACTTTTTTCGGCTAATTAAAGTAATTTAGTTTTAAATAAAAGAATTGCATACTTTTATTTTAATTATGTAATATAATCTAACTTATTTTAATTCAATTTCAGTGTTTACAACTTTACTTTGTTTTCACTGTGCTTATTGATTGATAAAAATAATGAAATTTAGCACAAAATTTCATAATTGTTCAGTTCCGGAACTTTTTTTCCAGGAAAAAAGCACTGTATATATGTATATATATATATAGACCTTTATTTGTCTGTTTTTGAACATGAATATGAGCAACAGTGTTACCTTAACCTTTTTATCCAAACGTACACAGCAGATTTAAGCTCTGTGTTTAATAGCATAGAGGGCAGAAATCGTAATCGTCCGATATATCTTATCTGCTCGCGAGCTCCTTTTTCTTCAGATGACCAACAGTTTGAAATTGCAACCCACCATTGGCCAGCATTGGCCGATAAGAGGGCAGCCATTTTCAGTTGAGATATCCATCGGCCGATATCTGAGAGGTCATTTATACAGCGCCGGTCTGAGTGATCAGTGATATGGGCCGACATTCAAGAGGTGCGTATGCCTAGAAAGACTAACAGACGAACAAGGCAGACTGCAGAGATAGTAAGAGACACAGACAAAGCGAACGACATATACAAAGAGACGGAGAAGGTGACGGAGAAACTGAGAGAAATTAAGAAAGTATCTGTGTAATTAATATATGTCGGTGGAGATGTTTATCGGGTTGACACAATTATGCACAGACAAACGAACCGGCAAGTCAATTGAGAACCAGACAGACCCGTACAGGTACGCAGACATACAGAGACAGAAAAACAGACAAAGACTGAACGATAAACAGGATGACAGACGCACACGAGGACAAGACAGACTAACGTCTGTCTTTCTAGACTAAGAAACGAACAACCAAGCACACTGACGTACAGGCATACACAGACAAAGGCAGCCATACAACCAAGACAGACAGACAGACACAGACAGAGACAGACAGACAGACACAGACAGACAGACAAAGGCAGCCATGCAACAAAGACAGACAGACACAGACAGACAGACAGACAAAGGCAGCCATACAACCAAGGCAGACAGACACAGACAGACAGACAAAGGCAGCCATACGACCAAGACAGACAGACAGACAGACAAAGGCAACCATGCAACAAAGACAGACAGACAGACACAGACAGACAGGCAGACAAAGGCAGCCATACAACCAAGACAGACAGACAGACAGACAGACAGAGCCGACTTAGCGGTCGGTTAGCGGAAGCGATCGTTACGTTGCTACTATCGTCCCTCCATTCAACCATCGACGTAGAGCGCCCTCTGCAAATCCTAGACTTAACGTCGATGGCAAATATTGTCCAACACGTTCCCACCAATGCGCATGCGTCGTCAGTCGGTCGGTCGGCGTCGGCCCTCAGACGAAAACGCAAGCTAGACCGACATCCTCTCCTGATGGATGCCAGACAAGATGGAACCGATTGATGACCGACCGATTGTTCGGCCATTAATACTATCGATCGAATGTTTGACCAACCGACTGACCGATTGACCAGCCGATTGACCGGCAGACCGACTGACCAACGTCATTATAGGCGATCGGGAAGTCATTCTTGCCAGCGAGATGATGCGACTAAATAAATTTCCAAAGTTTTGCGTTATGCGCTCAGTAGCTGTATACGCCTATGTACAAAGCGCATATCGTAAAACTTTGGAAATTTATTTAATCGCATCATCTCGCTTGCCAGTATGACTTCCCGATAGCCTATAATGACGTCAGGGTGTCTTTATTTGTCTATCGTATATATATATATATTGCACAATATACATATATCTAATATATAGTATATTTGTATATGTTGTATATTGTGGACCGATGTTTAATCAGTTGCGATGAAATTGATCTGTAACAAATGCATACTTACACGTGAACTACTCGGAAACTATATAACCTGTCTAAAAACGTACGCAGTTCCACGCGTGTACGGGCATTATTATAAATGCATGTGTAGATATCGATAACATGTGTAAATATGGATGTATAGGTAGGTTCGTCAGTTGTGGGGGGTATGTAGATAGGTCTGTATGTGCTGCTGTTGTTGTTGGTATAATATTCGAGTGCATGATTGATCGGTCGCTGTCGAAAGTTGTTATACCAGGTATGGATGGCCTCGCCATTGTTGCACGGAGCGGCCTATTCTATTCTATGTGTGAGTACGTGTGTGCGTGTGTTTGTGTGTGTGCGTGTGTGTGTGTGTTTGCATGTGTGTGTGTTTGCATGTGTGAGAGAGATACAGAGACAGAAAGAGAGAGGGACAGAGAGACAGAGACAGAGATAGAAAAAAGAGAGAGACAGAGAGAGACAGAGACAGAGAGAGACAGAGAGACAAAGAGAGACAGACAGACACAGAGAGACACAGAGACAGAGAGAGAGAAAGAGAGAGAGAGAGGGAGAGAGAGCAGATACATACACATATACATGCGACTCTGCTGATTCTTGTTTAGATACAACTATCGGCCCACATGACTTCCACGCATACTGCGTAGAATGCCGTAGATACTGACGAAAGCATTCGAACTATGTTTAGCTAAATGCTGCGCACTTAACGAATCGACAAGATTGGCATACGTAACCACACATACACGCAAACAACCAGACACGCACGCAGGTCACAATTACTGTTTGCTATCAAATCATTATTGACGTCACATTCACCCGCCCTCCGTCGATCTCTCCTCCTCCTCCTTTGGACTGTCTTTATCGAACAGACTTCCCAGTGAAATTCTCTCCGCATAACGCGCGATAAAATAATAACATTCTCGCTTGCGCTGAAACGTGTTTCCCTTCTGCCTTATGATAGCCGTTCAAAGAGCGCAATATAGAGAAGTACCGTTATACTACTGATCATGTTACAACACATCTGGTCCGTCGTCATAGTTTTCCCACGTCGATGCTATTTTATCCGCTTTCACTTGTAGCTTACTCTCTTAATTTTTCTGTCCATGAGAAAATAACCGCAGTTGTTTTAATCTAATTAATTTTCGATTTTGTTGCCTTTTTCTCGATGGTAACTTTTAGCTTTTACTGGTGAATTTTTACATCCTGTATAAAACTAACCAGCAATTTATTTTAAATTTATTTTTCTTCAGACCTGAATGTTATTTTATCAGTAGTTATCTATAACCTATCACAATCATTTTCCATCTTTTATCAATCTGTATATATAGTCTTAAAGTCAACTTGCTTTAGCTTTTATGGACCTCCGAATGACTTTATCCACAAATCCAATCTTTATCCGACTTTTGTAAAATTAATCCGCATCGTAACATTTCTTTATCAGCAGGCTGTTTTAAAATTACTTCTTTCTGAAGTAAATTCTGTTTTTTCCGCGGTCGGTGATAACCTATAACATCGCCTTTCCCCACCCTTAAAAAAATTATACCCGTACTCTTTCGTCATTTTAATTTAGCTATTACGTATCTTGGAATGATTTATCCGCAGTCGGTTAAACCCAAATTATATCCCTATGCGACCTATAAAAATTTATCCGTAGTCGCCTGCAACTAATTCCATTAATTCATTCTGACCTCAATACTATTTTATTCGCAGTCAGTTGTAAACGACTCGTTTGTTTTTGCGACGGCCGTTAAATTTTATCCGCAGTCACTTCTAAGCATTCCAATCATTTTCTGACCTTCATGAAATTTTATCCGCGGTTACTTGTAATCGCCTCAGTTCTTTTTCGGCTTTGATTAAATTTTATTCGTATGTCACTTCTAATGAATTCCAATCATTTTTCGACTTTAGTAAAATTTTATCCGCATTCCCTTATACATTTCCGATCTTTACGACTCAAATAAAACTTTATCCGCAGTCACTTGTAAACAATTTAAATCTTTTCCGACTTTCAGAAAATTTTATCCGCAGTGTCTAATAAACAATTTAAATCTTTTCCGACTTTTATAAAAATTCTTCCGCAGTCACTTGAAAACAATTTCAATCATTCTCGATCTTCGTAAATTTTTATCCCCAGTATCTTTTGAACAATTACAACGGTTCTGACCTTTATAAAATATTATCAGCGACTAATTGTAATTGTAATTCAATTATTTAATGAATTATCCACTTGAAAATTAATACATCTTTTCAGTCAATCTCATATTTTCCCGCGGTCCTAAATATTTTATCCAAGACCTATCCTTGTGTCCTTCCGACATCCATCAGATTTTATATCCAACGTATATATATATATAAGAACTTGATCTTTTCCGACTTCACAAGTATTTTATTCGTAGTCGCTCCTAATCGTCATTTCCTAATGAAAATGTAACCCGCAATCTCTCCTACCTTTATGGGTTTTTTTTCGGTTCTCGATACTATCTTACCTGCAGTCAGTCGCAAATTTCGTCAATCTCTTTTCCACTACCATAACATTTTATTCACAGTCACCGGTACAATATTTTCACATATAAATTTTTAACGTTAATTTGTCGTGATTTTTTCGACTGCGGTATTAGATTTTCTAATTACGCCCAACTGTATTATCACGTGACTCTAATCTTCGTGACCTCTATCTTTCGTGACCTCTAGTATACTTTATTCGCCGTCACGAGTAACCTTCTGCCTTTTCCGACCTCCACAAAATTTTATCTGCGTACCTTTGTCGAATTTTCTGATTCGTGGTAACTCCGTACATATTTTTTTACCTCGGTGTTATCTGTCGTCTGCTAGTTTTACCGCCAAAACTTGAAGAGTCTGTTCTAACCTTGCCGCCTAGACCTTACCGAGTGTTTGCAGAATGTTTATCCGGAGTATTTTGCAACCTTCCGCAATTTATCTGACTTCCATAAACTGTTTCCGTTATGAACACCTTCCATATCTTAATCCAACCACCATAAAATTTTATCCGCCGTACAGTTCTTTTCTTCCGTACAGTTTTTCTTACGCCAATAGGCCTGTTACAATTATTCTGGTTTCTCTGACGTAATGGAAATCGACCCAGCTTCTCCAACCGTTCATGATATTTGACTTGAAGTGACCATCGACTGATGCCTTAGGCATTATGATAACGGCGCTATAGAAGTCTTTAGATTAGATTAGATACACAGTCTTCCATTTTTTTACCGCTAAAATTATTCAAAAAGTCTATTCTATACCGTATATAGGCCTATAACCGAGGCCTATGCATGCCGTTTGTTTCAAGATGTTATTCTGTTTACCGCAGTCTCTTGTAACCTTACATCATGTTCGACTTCCATAAAGCTGTTATCCGATTTCACTTTTAAACACCTTGTTTAACCTTTTCCGACCTCCATAAAATTATATCCGCCGTAACTCCGTGTAATTTTTCTGAGGCATGCGTTAGTATTATTTTATTCCACAGTCTTAATAATTTTGCCACCATACAATTTTATCCGCAGTTTAGTCTAACTTTGCCAAATGTCTTGCGAATTTTGTCGGAATTCCACACAGTGCTCACAAGTAACGTTTAATGAAATTTTATTGAAGTCGGAAACAATGAATAAGGAATTTTTGCTAAGTTAGAACAGACTGCGGATAAAGTATTTTGGAGTCCTGTCTTTTTCAGACTTCCAAAAATTTATCCGCATATTGTTCTGTCTTTTATAGATTTCGTTACTATTTTATCGGCAGTCATTTGGAACCCACTGCTATACCTTTCTATGCTTAATAAAAAAATCTTTATCAGCAGTTTTTCATCAGTTTACAGTTTAAGCCTTTCAGACGTACATAAAATTTTATCCGCGGCCGTTTACGGTCTTTCGTCTGTCTGACCTCAATAAAAATTTTATTCGCATTCGTAGCATTTACCCTATGTTTTTTCCGACGTGTAATATTCGGAGTAGCTCATGTCTTTCTATTCATTTTCCGCAAAATGTTATACGGGTTCATAAGAAACTTCTGTTTTCTTCCAGCTTCGTTTAGATTTTATTCCAAGTCTGCCGCAATCTGTATCCGGTCGTTTCTCAGCTGGGCCACATTTTATCGGCTGCCAACTTTTCCATACACCATGAATTTTTATTCATGTACATCTTCGCAACCTCATCCTAATCTATTCCGCCCTTCTTGGATTTTCCACGAGGCGATGCGGTCTAATCTAATCTAAAGACTTCTATAGCGCCGTAACCATAATGCTCAAGGCATAAGTCGATGGTCGCTTCAAGTCAAAATCGCTGTAAGAAATCGCGATCCTTCGTAACTCGTCGTTTCTACCAGCATACAATTTTATCCGCTATATTTAACTGAATAGGTTTTGTTTTGCGATCTAAAAAATTATTTTGTTTGGTTATCTGTGTACTTTCATGCAACCTTTTGGATTTCAGTCACGTTTCTGCGTTCGTTTTCCTATCTTTCCTTTCAGACTTTCAATCGAAATCGTCGTCGCTGTCGTTGTCGTCGTCATCATCATCGGAATAATCGCAATTTCATGCAACGTTGCATTAGAGCGTTTGTTGAAAGCAGGCGGGTTAATGCGCGCTGCCTTTTAGCAACCGCGGCGCGTCTTAAGCACGCACCGCGACTAATTGCGTTTCCTCCCTGGCTTTCTCTCCGGGGGAAGTGGATATGGAGGTCGGTTTGAACCGTCTGCGTACATCCGGTTGCCACGCACTCATCGGCAGAGAATAATACCCTCCCTCGCTATAAAATAGCCGTGCTAGCCAACTCCGTAGCACCACACACACAGACACACACACAGACGCATATATGTATGTATTTAAGGCCCACTTTTATCTGCGCATGCGGTTCAGCCAGCGCTAGCCAGTATCATCCGACGAATTTACGCGCCCTGCGTATCCGATTAAATTATATCGTATCGCCCGTATTTTTATCGACGTCGCTTCGAGCCGAGTGCGGGGTAGGAGTGCCGAGGGTCGGGGCAGCAACGAGAGACGCACGCAGGAGGAGGACGACGACGAGGAAGAGGAGGAGGAGGAGAGGGAGAGAGAACCGCTGCTGCGGTCGGCAATGCGGCTCGCAACGGCTTCTTCGAACCGCGCAAATTTCGCTGCGTGTACAACCCACTCTCAGTCGATAAGATAGGATACGGCGAAGCCTGTGGCCGGGTGATCGCCATGTGTACACGCACACGTGTACAACTCGCTTTGTCGCCACATAGTATATCCGGACGTATGTGTTTATGTACGTGTGCGCATGCGTGCGCGGGAGTGTACGCGTGTGTGCGTGTACGCGTGACGCACCTTGCACGCGACTGAGGAGGAGGAGGGAGGTTTGTTTGCTTTGACGCAGAAAATGTTGGCAGCCGGCCAGAAATCGCCAGTAGACAAATAACGAACGGCGTCGGAAAGTCGCGTTTCACTTGAGCGCCATCTGGAAGATCGATGCTAATCTAATCTAATTTAATCTGTTCGCTTATATTGTAATTTGTTCTCTTCAATTCTATTATATTCCAGACCGGTCTAGTCTAGTCTTATATCAAAACTTCTGAAGAGTTGTTACAATAATTCTCCACAAAGCCACAATCTATGGCGCACCATCGACTATCCTTGATATCCGATGAACCTGCGCAAGCGTGTCGCTTATTGATAAACTGGCGCTGTATAAGGTTTTCATTAAGTGCATACGGGCGCTGGCGTTCGTGTAAAATTTTAACGGTTATACATAGGCGGATCGATTAAATTCCCCTGGTTTTAGTCGACCGTAGTCCTGTAAAATTTCGACCCACTTCAGTGTAACAGAATATGTGCAGAAATGTTTAACCTTCCGAAGGAAAGTTGGAGGCAATGAATTTGGCTAAGTTAGAACAGACTGCGGATAAAGTATTTTGAGGTCCTGTCTTTCAGAAGAGATGAACAGTTCCTTAGGCTAATGTTGTGAGGCAATCATGGCTAAAAGGGTTACCGACTTCATTTTCTTGGCCTCGGCATGACGGCGGTTTGCCAGTCCACGCCCTCGCCGGCTGATCTTCATACACAGTGTACGGTCGTTGTACTCATTTATAGCTAAGCTTGCTAAAGGGCGCAAGTGGAGCAGAAGTATCTTTCTGCGCTCGATGGGATTTGAACCCCGATCTTTGGGTTGACTGGTCATCATGCTAACCATTAAAATAACGCGGTCTCATATTAGCCCTATAATTAAGATTTCAATTACGTTGCTTCCTGATAATAATAAATTTCTGACCTATTTTAATCACAGTCATGCAGTCGTAACAGATCCTCGTTGCAATTACGATTGTGTTCCGGGTTGGGTTGGTTATTTAATCCATTGATGACTAATTTTATTTATTTACATATTTTTATATTTATATAGCGTAAATTCTTGTGTATACTGCCACAGTTTATTATCACAAGCACCGGTCACAGCGCTGAGTCGCTACTGTGCGTCAAGGATTCCAGCCAACGATTGTCTTATGATAGAAAGGTATTGATGATAAGATTGTTAAAGTAACCGATTAGTTACTTTGAATGGGTCATCGTACGTGGAAGATTATGCTACCTCGTAACCACCCATCCATCCATCTTCTGGGGGTCAGTAAATGTGTAGCGAGATTCTGTAGAGAAGTGTAGAGAGTGTAGTGTGTGCTACAGTCACCTTTCTAACTGGCCTAGTTAGCTACATCGGTAAACGCGTATGCCAAGGAGTCTGCAGTGTGCTTGAGCAGCCCCGGGTCGCAACCCGATAGTGGCTTGTTTCGGAGATTTTCTGAATCTCTGGCTAGCACGGTCCGTGCACGGGGACACCCCTTCTTCCTCTTGTCTCTCTCTCCTCTCCAACCCCAAACACCGCCCCCATAGCTGCCACGCTGTCTCGGCTTGACTTTTGGATCTTGACCTGGAACCGAACCCTTTTTGCCTATCGATTTTGTTTTGACTGAGCGCCTGTGAATAAGGTGATCCCCGCGGCGCGGCTTTCGTTGGGCGCTGTACAAATCTCGGAACTACGATTACGATTATGATTACGATTACCTTAAATGGCGTGGCTCCCATTCAAACGCGCAACCGTGGTGAAGGATCTCACTCGATAAATTCATTGAAAAATGAGCAGGGTCAAGGCCATACGGTCGCTATATAAAACCGTGTACATTTACATTTACTTAACGCTTATCACTTCATCGCTTACCTGTTCATTTATGGTCACTGATCCTCCACCCCACTTTTCGGCCACCCAGTATCAGTTATCTAAAGCCCCTTCATTCGCACCACCTGAATTCCCACCTGTTTAAGAAATCTTAACCCTGATCCATCCACTCCGTCGCCTTCCAGTTTCTCTCACCCTAAGCAGCACAACCCACCGTAACACCTCTTGTGTCTCTTTCCCTGTCTCGACACGGCAACCTGGTCCTGAACTTCCTTTGGTGGTATCTGGACAAACCGTCTGACTTGACGCAGCGTCTCTGAATGAACTGGTGCCGTGCGCTTTGCAATTAAATTGCGATTAAGAAATTTCAAGATTACGAGGACTGATTTAAAAGGATATCTCCTGCATTCTAAATTTAAGACTGTTCAGACCCAAACTGAATACTCGTCGGTTTCAACTTGTATATCCGCCGTAGCCTATCTTTTGGTTTCTCTGATCTGTAGAGGAATTCGACCTCGATTCTCCGATGAATTATGATATTGGTTACGATCTCACTTGAAGCGACCATCGATTGATGCCGTTGGCATTTTGATAACGGCGCTATTGAAGTCATTAGATTAGATTAGATTAGCCCTCATGCGAAACTTCACAGTCCCAGGGGCAGTTCGTAGACTGACGATCAGCCACCCAAAGACTGGGTCAGCATCGATCACACGATACGACGATTTACGATTTAATAACAGGGACGTTAATGTAACGTATGTCAATATTTTTTCAATAATGTAAATAGACAACTGATTAAGAGTAATAAACTGGAACAACGTCACTGCGGTACATGTATGTATACGTTTTATTCATGTGCTCATAAAATGATAAACGTACACCGTAAGCCCGTTATAGCGAGCAGCGATATAATGCACGTTCGGTTATAACGCGGCCGCTGCCGTGAGTCCAGAATTTTTTTATGAGAAACGTTAATTTTTACCCCAGTGTTCACTTATTCTCGCCATAATCACCACTATTAATTTGATTTAATTGCATTAAAAAGCATATAGTTATGCAGCAGCAAAAATATTTCATATGACTAGTATATTCCAAAATACATGGAGGATGAACATTGACATACGCCATGTTAAACTAAGACAATACACTACCTAACTAAATAGAATAAAAGATACTAAGCCAATTATAATAAAGAAACGACAGTATTAATACAATGAAAATACTAAGATGTTTATGAACTCAGCTGACGTGAATAATGCATTCCTCTTCACGCGCAATTGTGCCCAATGGGCACTGATACACGACTGCCAGGGAGTCTCCTTGGCCCAAAACCTTCAAGGTGGTATTTTCCCATCAAGTTAGATTATAAAAATTTTTAAAACGCGGTTGATATAACGCAGTCGATATCACGCGATCGCAGTTATGGCACCAAGTTCCGCGTTATAGCGGGTTTACAGTGTACTTATATATACATATATACTACATAGGCAAATACTATACATAGTGTACATTTACATTAGCATGTACATTTATACATATCTCATATAGACATACTTTGAATTGATTAGCGCTTCTGAGAAGTTTGTTCTTTATATAGGAGGCAATATATAAATTGGGAAATGCAATAGAGTGCATGCACTTACACATAGGCTACACATGCAAATACATAAATGCACACGGATTAGCCATGAGATACACAGGCCATTGCCTATAACATCCGGCTAAATCAGTTCAATTTCCTCCAAACTCAGAAATGGCCGGTGACCTAAATTCTCAAATACGTCGGAAATATTTGCATGAGGCATTGCAATCACTTCCTGTTCTGGAACGAATCAAACACCAGATCTTCGATGTGAAGTTATGCAGTGTACCGTGTCATTCAAGTCGACTATACATGACTGCGCTCTGCTGCCCTTGCGGGTATCTGCGGGTGCCTCGCCTAGAAATATCAAATCTAGTCTGTAGTACTTTTTCGTGCATTGGATTGGGCTATTATCCTCTAGGAACAATCTGCCACTGCGATGTGTGCTCAACAGTTTTGCTGAACGACTGCAACTATAGAGTTTCCATGAACTTCGTTTGCTTTTGTTTACTGCCAGCAGTTGAAGACAATGCTAATATCGGAGGCGCTTTTCTGAGCAGTTTTCTTTAAGAGGCGCTATATTACGATAACAGCTCAGCCCCACATAGACTTAAAACCTACATTACATAACGTCTGTTTAAGGGCGAGGATCTAGGGGGCCAATCCGGCCATGCCTTCCATTTGCTTTTGGGGGGGCCTGCCACGGAGTTAGCCCCAGATCGCTTTCAGCGAGGGTTGCCAACATGAAGTATGAAGTAAAAAACGGCTATAGTTCATAGTACAGCTAAAGTACTTAAAAGAGGAAAAATTAGAAAACTTAAGAGGAAAAATTGGAAAACTTAAAAGAGGAAAAATTGGAAAACTTAAAGGAGGAAAAATTGGAAAACTTAAAAAGAGGAAAAATTGGAAAACTTAAAGGAGGAAAAATTGGAAAACTTAAAGAGAGGAAAAATTGGAAAACTTAAAAAGAGGAAAAATTGGAAAACTTAAAAAGAGGAAAAATTGGAAAACTTAAAAGAGGAAAAATTGGAAAACTTAAAAGAGGATAAATTAGAAAACTTAAAAGAGGAAAAATTGGAAAACTTAAAAAGAGGAAAAATTGGAAAACTTAAAAGAGGAAAAATTGGAGAACTTAAAAGAGGAAAAATTGGAAAACTTAAAAGAGGAAAAATTGGAAAACTTAAAAGAGGAAAAATTGGAAAACTTAAAAGAGGAAAAATTGGAAAACTTAGAAGAGGAAAAATTGGAAAACTTAAGAGGAAAAATTGGAACACTTAAGAGAGGAAAAATTGGAAAACTTAAAAGAGGAAAAATTGGAAAACTTAAAAAGAGGAAAAATTGGAAAACTTAAAAAGGAAAAATTGGAAAACTTAAGAGGAAAAATTGGAACACTTAAGAGAGAAAAAATTGGAAAACTTAAGAGAGGAAAAATTGGAAAACTTAAAAGAGGAAAAATTGGAAAACTTAAAAGAGGAAAAATTAGAAAACTTAAAAGAGGAAAAATTGGAAAACTTAAAAAGAGGAAAAATTGGAAAACTTAAAAGAGGAAAAATTGGAAAACTTAAAAGAGGAAAAATTAGAAAACTTAAAAGAGGAAAAATTGGAAAACTTAAAAAGAGGAAAAATTGGAAAACTTAAAAAGGAAAAATTGGAAAACTTAAGAGGAAAAATTGGAACACTTAAGAGAGGAAAAATTGGAAAACTTAAGAGAGGAAAAATTGGAAAACTTAAAAGAGGAAAAATTGGAAAACTTAAAAGAGGAAAAATTAGAAAACTGAAAAGAGGAAAAATTGGAAAACTTAAAAAGAGGAAAAATTGGAAAACTTAAAAGAGGAAAAATTGGAAAACTTAAAAGAGGAAAAATTAGAAAACTTAAAAGAGGAAAAATTGGAAAACTTAAAAAGAGGAAAAATTAGAAAACTTAAAAGAGGAAAAATTGGAAAACTTAAAAGAGGAAAAATTGGAAAACTTAAAAGAGGAAAAATTGGAAAACTTAAGAGAGGAAAAATTGGAAAACTTAAGAGGAAAAATTGGAACACTTAAGAGAGGAAAAATTGGAAAACTTAAAAGAGGAAAAATTGGAAAACTTAAAAAGAGGAAAAATTGGAAAACTTAAAAGAGGAAAAATTGGAAAACTTAAAAGAGGAAAAATTGGAGAACTTAAAAGAGGAAAAATTGGAAAACTTAAAAGAGGAAAAATTGGAAAACTTAAAAGAGGAAAAATTGAAAAACTTAAGAGGAAAAATTGGAACACTTAAGAGAGGAAAAATTGGAAAACTTAAAAGAGGAAAAATTGGAAAACTTAAAAAGAGGAAAAATTGGAAAACTTAAAAGAGGAAAAATTGGAAAACTTAAGAGGAAAAATTGGAACACTTAAGAGAGGAAAAATTGGAAAACTTAAGAGGAAAAATTGGAACACTTAAGAGAGGAAAAATTGGAAAACTTAAAAGAGGAAAAATTAGAAAACTGAAAAGAGGAAAAATTGGAAAACTTAAGAGGAAAAATTGGAAAACTTAAGAGGAAAAATTGGAACACTTAAGAGAGGAAAAATTGACTTATAAGAGGAAAAATTGGAAAACTTAAAAAGAGGAAAAATTGGAAAACTTAAAAGAGGAAAAATTGGAAAACTTAAGAGGAAAAATTGGAAAACTTAAGAGAGGAAAAATTGGAAAACTTAAGAGAGAAAAAATTGGAAAACTTAAAAGAGAAAAAATTGGAAAACTAAGGGAGAACGTGTTGACGTTTGCGCAGGTGGGAAAAAGGAGAGGTAAAGTCGACAAGTGAAGCGAATAGAGAGCAAAAAGATGGAAGCAAATGGGGAAAAGAGCCAGACAAAACCTGGGTAGCAGAAAACCGCCTAGAAAGACGAATAACAAAAAGGATGTTTACAGAAATCTTTGGGACATCTTTATACTCTTTAGTCCTTAAAGAACTCGATGACTAAAGAGATCGTAAAAATTTTCCACCATCAGCACCTGGACTACGGTGAAATTTGCCCCTTCTTAATTTCCGGTTCGGCCAGTTTCTCTGTCAGGGTCGGTTTTCATTTCATTTTCGTTTAATTTCATTTCATTTATTGCTCCACAAAAAAACAGCATAAAATATATTACATAAAAATTCATGAGGGACGCAACAGGCAGACCCAGAAAGAACCATGTTCCGCTTCTTTGGGACGCCTAAGTCACATGGAATACGTCACAGTTAGAATAGCCATGAAATAGTCGAGCACTTGATAGCCAGTTCTTATATATATATATATATATATATATATATATATATATATATATATATATATATATATATATATATATATATATATATATATATATATATATATATATATATATATATATATATATATATATATATATATATATATATATATATATATATATATATATATATATCCTTAAACAATGTTAGTGTCCTGATATATAAGGCAAACGTTTTTCTGTAATAAAGGCGTTATATAAATAGTCGAATTTACTGATGAACACAACGTGTCCTGCAGCGCATTCGTCTGCTTGAGAGGAAGTGGTTTGGCGCGCACGCGTGAGCACGTGCGCATGCGCGGAGTCGATTAAACCAACAGAATCCGCTTTGGAGTCGATAATACGTATAGAACACAAATACCGTATCGCCTCTTCATCTCGCTTTACTTGACGATTATATATATAACATATGTATATATAATATATGTAATATTATTATTTATAATATATGTATTTTATGTATATTATGTATATTGCGACCAGACAGTCGAAAGACTTCATGTTTCGATCGCCATATAACGCCTCCATTCATCATCATCCACCCAGTCATCATCATTCACCCATTCATCATCATCCACCCAGTCATCATCATTCACCCATTCATCATCATTCACCCATTCATCATCATTCAACTGTCCATCAATCCATACATCCAACCCAATCGTCCGTCTGTATATATGTCCCTTCCTCCTTACCTTCCTATAGTCTTCCTTTCTACATCCATCCATCAATCCATCCATCCATCCGTCCATCCATCAATCCATCAATCCATCCATCCACTCGTCAGTTCATACACTCGTCCATCCGTCCCTCCATCCATCCATCCATTCGTCCTCTCCTTCCGTCCGACCATCCATCTATCCACCCATCCATCACCCCACTGTTCTTTCTATCTCGTAGTCTGCATCCGTACCCTGCATATCATTAACGCCGACTACATCTGCGCTGCTGCTGCTGCTGCTGCAGACAACACGCCGCACCAACTTCCGCCCGCATAACATATATATACACGCGTATTAATATCTCTATGTATATATGTATACATGTATATCGGTTCGACGGACTATAAAAAGGTCAGAGGTTAAAGTTTCAAAGCGGATCTAGTAATCCCACGATATCGACACGGCCTCAGGCCTATTTACGCGCCCTAATAACAAAACACACCTCTACACATACAAAGACACACACACACACATACATACATACATATACATACATACATACACATATACATACATACATACATACACACAAATACATACACACATATACATACATACACACATACATACACACATACATACATAAACAAATACATACACGTACATACAGAAACACATACATACATATACATACATACGCACATATATACATACACATACATACATACACATACATACATACACATACATACATACATACACATATAAATACATACACACATACATACCTACACACATACATACATACACATACATACATACACGCATACATACATACACGCATACATACATACACACATACAAATACCTATGTCTATAGCACGGACAATATGTGGCTGCGTAATATCGATTGCGCATCGAATACTTATCGACGAACTGCCTACGCGGATAAAACTCCCGCAGCGCATTAGTAATTATCGAGCTATTTCGAGATCAGATCATATTTATTAATATATACATATATAACGGCAAATTCAAATTATTTCCAATAAATTTTCATCGTGCTGTTCATCTTGAAATATGCATAAATATGTATGAATATATAATTTAAGTATTAAGTCGCATATCGACCAATGATATATATACATAAGATACGGGCATAAAAATACGAAACATATATATTATATATATCATATATAATATATATTGTTTATATATACAATATATACATTTTATATATATATATTGGGGTCGAACTCGAGATCTATCTGCGTCTTTCCCACCCGACAGCGGACATTGCATGACTGTATAGGGAGAATCCTTTATCTCTCTCGTGTTTATGCGCGCGGAGACGGCAATTTAATATATACGCAAGGTGTGACGAAGATAGTTCCCCGTCTCGGATTTATCTCCCGATAAATACGCGTACATGGACGGATATTTTGGCTGGGCACCGCGGACGCGCCGTCGATCTGAGGCGACCAGCGAGGTGGGAGGAGATGATTTGGCAGTGGGTATATACGTGTGTTTGCGTTGGGTATTTGCTTCGCCGGAGCCAGATATATAGGCCTATAGTGCTTCTTCGTCCGTCAGCAGACCGTGTTTAGACTTGAGTGGTATTATCTGGGCGTGGTTGCTGTTGGTTCGTCCATCTATCTGCGGGTTTTCTCATTCCGCTGTTTCTTCTTTTGTCCCGCAAATCGGCTGTTTTAATAGTTCGTTTGTCGGGTGTTAATTTTTCGTTAATTTTGTTACGCTGTGCCGTTTGGTCCGTTTTTAAAAGTAAATTGTGTTGTGTAAAAGGTTTCTTTTTTATTCCATAATTCATCTATTATGCGTATTCTAGTATTATTCATTTAATTCTGTATTGTCTCTATTATGCATAAGTATTTCAATTGGTAATTCCTTTTTTACGGTTTCCGTTTATTCTGTAATATTTTTAAAACGTTAAAGTTTTGTTCGTAATTCTTTTATTGTCTCTTTCTTTTATTCCGTTATTCCGGTTATAGTTTTTCTTATTTTTATGTATTACCGTCTTCTATGTATTCTTTTATTACATTTTTCTTTTATTCCGTAATTCCTTTTTTATTGTTTTCTTTTATTCAGTTTTTCATGTACAACACATTTATTCCTTTATTGCGTTTCTCCTTTCTTCAGTAATTCATTTATTCTTTCATTTCACTGTTGTTCTTCTTCTTTCCGTTTTATTCCCCTCTTCGGCTCTCGTCCACCTGGGCAATATTCGACTCGTGAAGGCCACATCCGGTCGAAAGATGTCGCCTGCCTACGAAATTGACTTCCGCTTAATTGACAAGCGCCGACTTCCGTTGCGGTAATTCTCTGCTCGGAGAGTCGCTCCTGGGAATTGATGGACTGCGCTGGGTGCATCGGCGAGTAAGACGACAAGTGGACGATTGATCATTAGGTGGGTTTCGCGGCATTTTAATTGTCGGATTCCTATTGTACTGTGAAAATTGGTGTAGTAGGTTGGCAAATGGACAAAGGCAGAGACTCAGACAGACAGACAGAAACAGACAGACAGAAACAAACAGACAGAAACAGACAGACAGAAACAGACAGACAGACAGAAACAGACAGACAGACATAAACACAGACATCACGGAAACTCAGACAGACAGACAGACAGACAGGCAAGCAGGCAGGCAGACAGACAGTCATAAACACAGACATCACGGAAACTCAGACAGACAGACAGACAGGCAAGCAGGCAGGCAGACAGACAGTCATAAACACAGACATCACAGAAACTCAGACAGACAGACACACAGGAGAGCGTGAGAGGCACAGCTACAGCAAAGAGAGACTCGGACAGACAGATCCAAGTAAGAGTGAGAGACAGAGACATACAGGCAGACAGAGACACAGACAGACAGAGACACACAGAGACATAACGTACTTAGTATTATGCGTCTCTCTATATCGGCAGACAGATAGACAGACCTACAGAGACAGAGATGCGATAGGAGAGAGAGGGAAAGAGGGAGGGACGGACGGAGATCTGAGAGCAAGATAATCTTGCTTTTATTTTTTCTTCCTCCATCATTTGTAGACGTCATATTAGCGCATCTTAGGAGGCCGACGAATTTTTGGCTGAGGCGCAGATGGCACATCGACACTTACAGCCAACAGATCCTACAAAGCAGCATGTGCACAAACCTCTTTCGTAGGTGAAGGGCTGGGAGCGCTTCTGAGGAGATATCGCGAAGGAACGCTAGACAAATGTTCCAAACTAATGAATGAATGATTGAGTGAGCAAGTGAGTGAGTGAACGAACGAACGAACGAACAAATAATTGAATGAACGAATGAATAACGAATTAGTGATTTTCCGCAAAAAATCAATGTTTCTATGCATACAGTTAAACTTTAGTAGAGATCACGTGTCTCATATTGGGGGGAAGCGCACATTTTCTTTTCTTGACCCTCAGCCAGCATTATACGAATCCTGAGGTCCTTGACTCGGTGCCCGTGCCTCCCAGGACTTGCCGTTTACTTCCCAGCTTACTCCGGTACCAATTATACAGCTCGGCGACAGTGGCACACGTGCGCAAACAACTTGTTTTAGGGTCGTTTCACAGAGTCGAACCCGCAACCACATGATCATTGAACACGCGTGTTACTCATAGTGATAGACCTCCGTGTCGCACGTATAAACTTTAACCTGGGGGCTACTCACAGACCTGCTTTATCCTTACATCTAGTTCATCCTGAAATTTGGTTAAAACTCAAAACCCGATTTATGGAAAGCGTTTGGCACCAACCTGCCCTTAACCATGTATATGTCCGACTCGCCATAACATTGTCCGTCTGGGTATGTCTATATGCGTCTGCAAATGTCATTGTGCGTCTGTGTATGTCTCAGTTTGGGTATATGAGTCAGTCCGGTTGCTCTTAATTCTCTCCTTTTGTATCTCTAATAGACACTTGCACGAAGCTATTAGTGCGGGCGTGTCAATATTGATGCATACTCAGCTCTGTCTAACGCACTCCAGAGTATGCTGTATGCGCTGTGCGGTTCATGAGCACAACACACGCGCGCGCACACACACACACGCACATGCACGTAAGGTCTGTTATATGTTATATACATATATATATATATTAGGTTGTAAGTTTATAAATATATTTATGTTACAGTATATGTATATACTGTATGCATATATATACATATACATTTTTAAAGTTAGTGTGCATAGTTGCGTATTTTGTTCCTTTTGTGTACAGAGTAAATTCTGTACAAAAAATCAGTATTAAATGCATTTTAGAGGTTTTTAGAGGTTGTTCAGTCAGCACAAAGTTCCCATACATTAGTATTGAAGTTACAAATTAAGACGATGGCTATACGCAGCTCAACAAGGTGAGCTAACGTTACATATTTGCTAATCAACGCTTAAAACACCTATTCAACTCTTTATTAGCCGCAGAGTGGTGCCACTTAGCATGTTTATATATTTAAGTGTTCGCTTATTTGTCCGCCAGTGTGGCAATCACTGATATTTTTTGTTTTATTAATGTCTTATTGCATGTCAGAAACAGTTTTGATGCAGTGAAGCCTTCGAAATGACCGCCGCGTTGATTGGGGGTCTGACATGTACGGCGTATCCTTGCGCAGTTTGCTTTAAGTAATGCGGTTTCTTCAGAAAGTATCGATCATGTTATAATCGTGTTTTCGTGTTTATTTTTATCTGTAGCTAATGCTACATCATATAAAAGATGTTTAATTACTTTCTATAATTGTTTTTACAATGTTCGACTCGCTAGTTTGCACGGCTGTACACGAACTATATTTTGCACACATGCATACAAATTACGAACAATGCAAGTAGGCTGAATAGCGGCCAAAATAACCCGAAAGGCATAAATTAAAACGGGCGTTTACCCGTAAGCTGAAAATGGGGTTATTGAACCGTAAAAAAACGGTTAAAATACTCGCATTAAAACGGAATTTGTTTGCAGTGTATATCACATACAGAATAAATTTGAATAGCATGATTCATTAGTAATTCAAAGTAGCCATAAGAAAACAGATATTCACAACAGCTATTAACTAAAAAGTCTACAATCCACCAGTATATGTTTCATTAGTCGAGCATATATCAATGTTCAGTTGTTAAGATAGTTGATAGTTGAAAGAAAGATGATTTGAAAGAATCTGGCACACGCCGTCGGTGATCTTCAAACACCTGTATCAGTTTTTGCATCTCATTTTCACTCTTGGTTATAGATTCTTTAAGTTTGACATCAGAGCAGCGGAGCGCTCAGCAGAATCACTGACCACAGGTGAACCACGAACTACATACAGGTCGAATCGGTTGAAGTCTCACAAACGAATTCCCAAGTTTTTTGGATTATTGGACACGATGAAGTGTGTGTGTGTCTGAGCCAAGAGAACGCGCGGCACAGACTGAAGATGGATCAACAAGTTCATTCAGCTCTTTGGCGCATAGATCCCTCGAATTATCTGTTTTAATATCTCTTACACTCCAGTCTTCACAAAGTTGACGCTTGCCAGCAATAATGCAACACAAGGAACAAAATAATCTATTTCAGCCTGTCAGCAAAAATTTTTTCCCATTGTGTCGTGAATCACCCTATGTATATAATCTTGTTTTGCTGTCGCAAATGGTGGTGCCAAGGACAGCATATGGGCACGCGCAGTAATTCCTGGCAGTCGGAAGATGGCGTCACAGTCGGAAGACGGAAGGACAAAGAGACAGACAGACAGACAGGATTATATATATATATATATATATATATATATATATATATATATATATATATAGCAGATATACATATATTTGTTTTTTACAGTGGGAGCAGAAACGAAAGTTGTATCATAAAACGAAACTTGTGTGAAGGGAATTTCGTCCTGAGGGTGTAAAACACGATCTAACCGTATGCGTAAGAAATGGAAATGGGATTTTTAACTGGCATTGCTGACAGTGAGGAAAACCTGTGAACTCTTTCCTGGGACGAAGAATTCGATGTACAGTATCTATATAAAACTCCTCATGTGTAAATATTTTATATATAGATATAAATAGAAATAAATTTGGCGATAAATCCTGCATTGACGAGCAGAGCCATAATTCAAAGGCTCTGCGCAGATAACGGCTTAGATGTTGTCGCCAGTGTTTCGAGATAACTTTGAAATAATTAATATTTAACTAAAATGCGACATAAATCATAATTAATGTAATTAATGTCACCAACATTAGCAATACTAGCCTCTTCTGCGCAGTGTCTGAGCGCCAGTTTGGCACGATGCCCAGTCTGGAGGAAATTCTCTATGGCTCCCTGTCAGTGTCCTTGCATCCCTGTCTCCCCTCCCTCATCTCTGTCTCTCCATTCCCCTTACTTCCCTCCTCTATCCTTTTCTCCCTCCGTTCCTCCCTCCTTGCCTTACTTCCTCCCTGCCTCTCTTTCCTCTCTGTCCATCTCTCTTTCCTGCTTACTTCTCCTCCTGCCCCTTCATCTTCCTCCCCTCCCTTTATGCTTCCCTCTCTCCTCCCTTTCTCCATGCCCTTCTCTCGCTGCCTCTGTCTCACTCTATTTCTCTTTCTCTGTCTGTCTATCTGTCTGTCTGTCTGTCTGTCCGTCTTCTTGTTGTCATACAACCATTAGAAATCTTGCGCCAATGAGTTGGGGTCACATGAAATGACGTAGTCTTCATACGCGAGATGGTGTTATGTGTCGCCTGCTCTAAGCGCATTAGAATCATTTAATTCGCTGCACTAATTGGACCGCCAACTGATCGACGGTGTAACTGTACTAAGTCAACCAAGGTGCCATTACCACACGCGTCTTAGCCTTTACTCTGCACACACACACACACACACACACACAATTATCGTCATTAACATAATTAGAAGAGGTATGCATATATGTGTATCTGAATGTGTGCGTGCAGTGCTACGCATGTATGTATGTATGGTGATTTATTTAGCGCCATAGACCATTTATTATATCTGAAAATCGACATACATCTACCTAAAATTACGGTTTATTATTTTTTCCGAGACAGTTTGTGTATATGAACATTCCGGTCATACACATCAGTGGCGAGACAACACGCCAGACATAATGCCCGATTAGGACAATTAAGCCGCTAACCCATGACACGCATGACTGCATCCCACCGTCATTGGGGGGGGGGGGGATTCGCTTAAACTTGCAAGGGTCTCGAACACGCGGCCTGCCAAGTCATTTCTTACGGCCGGGGTTTGTGCGGCACGGTGGTCTATCGGTAACGCGTTTGAACAATGATCATGCGGTTGCGGGTTCGACTCCGTGTAACGACCCTGGGCAAGTTGTTTGGGCACAATGTGTCTCTGTCACCAAGCTGTATAATTTGGTACCGGTGTAAGCTGGGAAGTAAGTGACAAGTCCTGAGATGTTCATGACCTTCGTCAATTGCCGGCTCGAGGGCCTAAAGAAAAGGAGATGAGCGCCTCTCCTACGTCTCATTTGTGGGATATGGAATACTTAACTTTTTTGCTATTGTCCTCAGAAGTTCTCAAATATTTGACAATGCAAATTTGTACTTAGTTACTTTTCCTCTTTCTAACAATAAAGCTCGTTGCTTCTCTGCAGTGTTATTTCTCGAGCATTTGCATTCGTAGTGGTTTACAGCCATAGCAAATGAATACATCGGAAACACGACTTCGGAGCGGAAGAAAAGAAAATTTGTGGAAGAAGAGAGAGTTTTCCGAGAGATAAGTAAGTAAGTAAGTAATGCATTTGTTAACACGCCATATGTCCATCGGCTGAGTGAGGACTCGTGGTGGTGGACAAATTCACAAACAATTAAATAGCAAAGCAAACAAGCAAAGAAAGACGCACAGCCATAATAATGAATTCAATTTTCTATTCAAGGAAAGAAGAGACAAAATTCAGAACCTTTTTTCCAGCAAACGATTCCCGTATTATTATTATTATTATCGTCGTCGTTGTCATCATCATCATTATCGTCGTCGTCATCATCATCATTATCGTCGTCGTTGTCATCATCATTGTGTCTTTTTGTCTGTTCGTAGTTCTGTTGCACTGTTGTGCTTTGTTGTGCTATGTTATTCTTTTATTGTGTTGCGTTTTGTTGTACCGCTGTGTTCTTTCATTTTATGTTGCTATCGTGTGTTCCGTTGCTCTGTTGTTACTGTTGTGTTGTGTAGTGTTGTTCTGTTGTCGTTTATTGTTGTCGAGAGTATAACGAGCGTCGGTCCTCCCTGACACACGATGCATCGTGAGAAACGGGCAGAGTCCGAGCGGCGCATAAGAGCTGAGCATCTTGAAGCTTTATTTGCCAAGAAGAGGAATCTGGTTTCTTTAATTGTTACAAAGCCTAGCGAAGATTCAGTGAGAGTAAGTTCTGTAATAAGCGAAATGATATCCAGATCACAGCTTTTTACAGTAGGCTCTTCATAAAACCGTGCGGCACGGTGGTCTATTGGTAACGTGTTTGGTCGATGATACGCTTGCGGGTTCGACTCCATGTAACGATCCTGGGCAAGTTGTTTGCGCACACCGTGCCTCTGTCACCAAGAGGTATAATTTGGTATTGGCGTAAGCTGGGACTTAAACGGCAAATCCTGCGATGCGCTGGCCCCATGTCTAGGACCTTGGAATTCGTCCACTGGCGGCTCAAGGGCCTGAGAAAATGAAATGAGCGTCTCCCCACGTCTCACCTGTGGGTTATGGGATACTTAACAATTCATAAAAGGATTCATGAAGGCGAGCGAAATGTTATACCTTGATAATAAGAAAGTTTTTTCAAGGCATGACCTTTCTGCCAATGCAGGTGCCTGCAGGGTTCAAAATTTAACAGATAATATGCAAACAATTAATTCAAATGACTCTGAGGCAATTTTGACATAGTTTTGTTGAATGAAAAAGATTAATTGATGTGGCTAACGTACATGCTCTTCATATGGTTTTATGGAATGGACCCTTTTGGCTTAAAGGATTAAAGGGCATTCATATACTAATCTTATAGCTAATCTATTCCAATCTAATATAAGCTAATATAGTATCATCTAATCGAATTGAATCTAAGTTTATCAAATATAATGTAAGGTCAGGTAAACCCATGTAATCTGTTCTAATGCAATCGAATCATAGGGATCAACTGAAATGAATTGCAATATGATACATGCCAAATGAGAGAGACGGACAGACAGACAGACAGACAGAGCGAGTATAGGGTTGAGGGGGTGCGAGTATTCTCGTTGCCTTCTCTTTGTGCCATGGTTACTTGCTCTGTAGCGACGCCTATCGCTTAGCGACCAATTTCCGCCATCGATGGCTTCCATCGGATTCCCATCGGAACTACGCATGCGCGGAACTGTGCATGTATAACCCATGATATCGCCCCTCGTCTGGCTGTAGACATCGGTCTCCCTCCAATCCACACGGACATTAGTAAACCTTCATATCATACGTTCTCGTGTTGTAAACGCATATCACGCTTATCGAGAACGAAAGTACTTGCAATATCTAAGAAGGTTCGCTCTATCTCTCTCTGTCTGTCTCTCTGTCTGTCTGTTTGTCTCTGTTTGTGTCTCTGTCTCTCTCATCTCTCTCTCTCTCTATACACACATAAATATTTTATATACATATTATAGTGATGATATATATATATTATATAATTTTTACATATATATGTATGCGTGTATATATAAGAATATATATATATATAGGCTATGAATAATAAATATGATACTTTATGTGATAAGATCGTTTTTAGCAATGGGGAGAGATTTTGTTACGAGGGCGGTACATGCGGAGTAGCATCGCGCGTAGGGCCGTGTACTTCATTGCGTGACGCTGTGCTATCCTATCATCTGGCGGATCCTGCGTTCGCTCGCTTCGCTCCCCCTGGCGGGCGTCGGAAACCTCGTTAATTCCCGTACAGCGCAAGAGAGAAGAAAACACACAGACCGAGAGAGAGTGAGAGAGAGTGAGACAGACAGACAGACGAACGGATAGAGACAGTGTCGATTACGACGCTCAACTGCAGAGCAAGAAATGCCATGATTATCTTCTTCAGGGTTGTCCGACTACTGCTAAAACCTCTCCACCCTCGAAGTCTTCTTCCCTGCATTATTACGGATTTCATGGTATAATAATAATGATGATTATGATAATATTACTACTACTACTACTACTACTACTACTACTACTACTACTACTACTACTACTACTACTACTACTACTACTGCTGCTGCTGCTGCTGCTGCTGCTGCTGCTACTACTACTATTTTTATTATAATTATCAATATTAATAATAATTTTTTCATTCTCCGGAGAATTTTTAAATCCTCAGGGATCATGTATACAACCGGCAAAATATAATTCTTTCATCATACTGCTTGTGCCCTTGACCTTTGAAACTCGGGACCAACTAAATCAAGAAGACGTCCCTTTCATCAACCGCGTCGGCTATCGCCTGGCACAGATATCGGGAGAATATAGGGATACTACATTCCTCCATCAGCTCTTATCTCTAACCATCCATCGCTTTAATGCAGTCGTTTCTTGCATGCAGCGTCTATTTCACACAAAAAACCATAAGCGAAGATTAGCCTTTTCAGTACCAAGCTCCCTAATTTTTTAATCGCAAGGGATCATATCATATGTATCGGGTAAAGATTAATAACCGAATGAGTCGTAATCGTACCAGATGTCATGAATAGTCCGGATAATTACTTTCCGAGGGAAATAAACCTATTTCGGGAAATAATAATAATAATAATAGTAATAGTAATAGTAATAATAATTACAATAGTAATAACGATGATGATGATGATGATGATGACGGTGGTGGTGGTGGTGATGGTGGTGGTAGTGATGATGATGATGATGATAATGATGATGATGATGATGATGATGATGATGATGATGATGATGATGATGATGATGATGATGATGATGTTGATGATAAGAAGAAGAGCAAGAAGGAAAAGGAAAAAGAACAAGGTGAAGAATAAGAAGCAGAACAGAAAGAAGAACAAGTAGCGGAAGATATAAATGAAATACTTTTATGTAATTTTGTTTATGCTTTAATGTATAAGAAATAAATCCTCGTGAACTGGATGCCTGTTGGTTGGTTCTGTTGTATCTGACCTTATTTTGTTCTACCTCAAGAAAAAGAACAAAGGTCTAGACGTGCTGCACTGTGAAAGCCACATTTTTATCATCATCATCGTCGTCGTCGTCATCATCATTATCGTCGTCGTTGTCATCATCATTGTGTCTGTTTTGTCTATTCGTACTTCTGTTGCACAGTTGCGCTCTGTTGTACTGTGTTTTTCTTTTATTCTGTTGCGTTTTGTTGTACCTCTGTGTTCATTCATTTTATGTTGCCATCGTGTGTTCCGTTGCTGTGTTGTTACTGTTGTGCTGTGTTGTTCTGTTGTATTGTTGTGTTGATTTCTGTTATTCGGTTGTGTGTTCTTCTTCTTTCGTTCTATGATGCATATCTTGTGCTGTTCTGGTCTTCGTTTTCTTCGGCTTTTCTTTTGAAATCCTTCTCTTCTCGTCTCTGCTTCTTGGATCTCTATTCTCAATCTCAGTTTCGCTCCGTCTGTTTCTTTCGCTTTCTTTCTCAGCATTCTTCTGTCTGTCTGTCTTGTCTGTCTGTCTTTTCTGTCTGTCTATCTGTCTCTGGCTCTGTCTCTGGCTCTGTCTCTGGCTCTGTCTGTCTGTATTTCTTTCTCTTTCTCTCTCTTTGTCTCTGTCTTTCTGTCTCTCTGTCTCTCTGCCTCTCTGTCTCTGTCTCTGTCTCTGTCTGTCTGTCTGTCTGTCTGTCTCTCTCTCTCTCTCTCTCTGTCTCTCTCTCGTAAGCAGTGCATCTCTACACTGAAAATGGCCACCTCTGCCTGCAGTCTCCGTTCGTTCTCTTCGGTGCTACGGCCATATATCGACATTACGGATCGGCACTTGTCCACAGTAAACCCTTAATAAAGAAGGCTCGGCCGTCTGCGTCACCGCTCTATCTATCTACACATCATATATATATATATGTATATAATGCTATTGAACATTTTATACATATGCATACACTACACGTATACACAATATATATATGTGTGTGTGTGTGTGGTATAAAGAGATTATGTATATACGTGTGTTAAAGACACGTAGCTACGATTTAGTCGGTGATGTGTTTTCGTATCAATAAAATCGACGCCTATAGCTTACAGTCGCTGGATTCAGCGTTGAACGCTCTGTACATTAAGTATATATATATATATTTGCATGGCGTATATATCTATACATTATATATACATGCATGGCGTATATACTGTATTTATACATTCATATTTATTCGTACTAGCGCTGCTGATAAAACCGACTAGATTATGCATGGACACGTTTGAACAGATGGCTTGCATTTGGATATCTATGGTTATCTGCACTGTATTACGACAGTTATGCAACGCCTCTACAAAGCCAGTACGTAAATGAGTAAACAAGAAAGGAATGAGTGAAAGAAGGTATACAGAAAGAAATGAAAGAGGAAAGGAGGGCCGAATGAAGGAAAGAAGAAGGAATGAAAGAAAGGAAAGATGGAAGGACGGAACGAAGGAAAGAAGAAGGAATGAAAGAAAGGAAAGGTGGAAGGAAGGAACGAAGGAAAGAAGAAGGAAAGAAAGAAAGGAAAGCTGGAAGGAAGAAACGAAGGAAAGAAGAAGGAATGAAAGAAAAGAAAGATGGAACGAAGGAAGGAAGGAAAGAAGAAGGAAAGGAAGGAAAGGTGGAAGGAAGGAAGGAAAGATGGAAGGAAGGAACGAAGGAAAGAAGGAAGGAACGAAGGAAAGAAGGAATGGAAGAAAGGAAAGAAGAAGGAAAGAAAGGACAGATAGAAGGAATAAAGGAAACTATAGCGCCTTTTAAAGTTAGGCCTATCGGAGGATGTGTTGAGCTGAAATGTTCCAAGCAATCCTGTTTCTTCGTAATCTTGTTTTGCTGTCGCAATGGTGGTGCCAACGACAGCACATACGCGCACGCGCAGTAATTCCTGGCAGTCGGAGGATGGCCTTCCAGTCGGAGGACGGAAGGACAAAGAGACAGACAGACAGACAGACAGACAGGCAGGTAGGCAGGTAGGCAGACAGACAGGCAGGCAGACAGACAGAGACAGGCAGAGAGAGAGAGAAAAGGGGAGAAAGGGAGAGTACCCAAGGATCGTACTGCTCTATAGACAAATGGAATAAAGGATGGACGGACAGAAGGAAAGACTGATAGAAGAACGGATGGACTGACGGAAGAAGTGACGGAAGGATGTATGTGGACGGACGAACGAATGGACAGAAGACTGAAGGGCAACAAGTCTCAGACACAGATCGAACGACACGTAAACGGAAATCCAAAAACAGTTTAAATGGTTTAAAGTGTAATACATAAATTTACATAATTACCATAAATGAAGTATATATATACACTGTGAGTGGAAAAAAGCGAACCCCTGGTAAACTACATAACTTGCATTCAGAGTTATTAACAACTAAAATCAAATTTGGAAAACAAATAAAATACCTAATATGTCTGATGCATTAAGCTACAGTTTGTGCGCAAAATGTCCTTCGGCTCCGAAGCAAACGATTTTTAGGCGCTCCTGCCACCGACTAACTGCAGCGTCAATTATGCGTTGATCCAATACATTCCACGCCTGCCGGATACATTGACGTACTTCATCGACATTTTTCAAGCATTTTCCCCCAGATTTTATAGTCTACAGGATTTTGGTCTGGACTATTTGGTGGCCAAAGTGCAGAAGATTCAGACTCAGGTGTACTGACATTGCGCGCGTTACAGGTGCTTTAAATAAATAAATAAAATAAATAAATCAAGAGTTTCGTTCGTCAGCAGTTTGACGGTTTCACAAATGATGTCACAATGACGTCATAGTTAACGGGGGACCGTCCAAGATTTCAAAAATCGTTAGCCCTGTCAGTCAAGATTAAAAGCAATTTCGATATCCTTACATTTATGAAGATTTCGATGTTATATAAAGAACAGTAGTGTGTGTAGGTGTGTGTGTAGGTGTGTGTAGGTGTGTGTGTGTGTGTGTGTGTGTGTGTGTGTGTGTGTGTGTGTGAAAGGGGGTGCTGTAAGCGAGAGGCTGTAAGACAGTTAAAGATGCAGGAGACAGCGGCAGGGACAGAGAAAGAGACAGCGACAGAGACCTGTTACGATGGGGAGAGGTAAACGATTAGGAATTTCCTGGAAAAGGCGATAATAGGTGCCCCTCCGCCGCAGTATTCTCTTCGTCGATTTCCGGATTAGAGCTCCTGCTGTGCGGCTGATGCTGCGCTGTCTGAGTGTTATACTCCGTGCTCCGGCTGATGTTTCGTTGATCTAGTTTTGTTCCGTTGTCTGATCGTTGTTCCGTTGTCCAGGTTCTGCTGCCCGAGTGTTGATCCGTTGTATAGGCGTTGTTCTGTTGTCTAAGTTTTATTCTGTTGTCCGAGTGTTTATCCGTTGTATAGGCGTTGTTCTGTTGTCTAAGCTTTATTCTGCTGCCCGAGTGTTTATCCGTTGTATAGGCGTTGTTCTGTTGTCTAAGTTTTATTCTGCTGCCCGAGTGTTGATCCGTTGTATAGGCGTTGTTCTGTTGTCTAAGTTTTATTCTGCTGCCCGAGTGTTGATCTGTTGTATAGGCGTTGTTCTGTTGTCTAAGTTTTATTCTGTTGTCCGAGTGTTTATCCGCTGTACAGGTGTTGTTCCGTTATTCGGGAGGAGTTGTTCAATAGTCCGTGGGTTGCTTCATAGTCCCAGTATTGTTCCGTTGTCCTAGAACTGTCCAGTTGTCCGCATAGGCTAGTAGTAGTAGCAGTAGTAGTAGCAGTGATGATGATGATGATAATAATAATAATAATACGATTTGTAGAGCGCCTTAAGACAACTGAAACTGAAAAAGGGCACTTTACATGTTCAGTTATATTCCGTTGTCCTTTATGTTGTTCTGTTATCCGGGAATTGTTCAGTTTGAGTATTATTCTGTTGTCCTTGTGATACTCTGTTGCTATAGTAGTGTTCCATGGTCCTGATGTTGTTCCGTTGTCCTAGCACTGTTCCACTGTCCGGATATTCGTTGTCCAGATGTTGTTCCGTTGTCCTAGTACTGTTCCACTGTCCGGATATGCGTTGTGCAGATGTTGTTCAGTTGTCTGCGTGTTGTTCTGTTGTCAGGCTGATGATCCGTTGTTCCGTTGTTATTTTTCGTATAGAAGAGTTTTTCGGCTAGTCTTTTCGCGCTAATAAACACCCGCTCAAGTCGCTAATGTAAACGAATGGTTTTGTTAAACGTAAACGCCTCAGCTGTTTATAAGAAAACATCTTTCGTTAACCAAAAAGCCAAATGCGTTTTTTCGTTCGTTTGTTTTATTATTCCTTCTTTTGTTGATTGTTCCGTTTCTACTTCGTTTCGGGTTTCTGTTCATTATTTCTTGAAATCTGTCCTCCTTCTCGGTCACTAGGTTCGTTCTTTCATTAACTTTGCACTGAGCGCCAAAGATCGGGTGGCAAGAGAAAGAACGAGGGAGTGAAAGATAGATAGAGATAGATAGATAGAGAGAGACAGACAGTCAGACACAGACAGACACAGACAGACAGACACAGACAGATGGAGAGCGAGGCTGAAAAAGGGAAAAACAGAGGGAGAGAGAAAGAGAGAAAGAGGAAGAATTGAGGGGCGGGAGATGGAGAGAGTGAGAGATATCTAATCTAATCTAATGACTTTAATGGCGCTGATATCAAAATGTATCAGAATGCAATCGATGGTCGTTTCAAGTGAAACCGTATTAAAAATCATAATCCCATTATGTTGGGCGATGGATCAAGGAAATCAAAATTTAAACTGGGGTAGGATAGATAGATAGAAAGATAGATAGATAGATAGATAGATAGATAGATAGATAGATAGATAGATAGATAGATAGATAGATAGATAGATAGATAGATAGATAGATAGATAGATAGATAGATAGATAGATAGACATACATACAGACAGACAGACAGACAGATGGACGGATGGACGGACGGACAGACAGACAGATAGATACCGTGATAGATAGATGGATGGATGGATTTACGGATGGACGGATGGATGAACGGACAGACGGACGGACGGACGGATACAGAGTCAGAGACAAGACATCGTGCAACATCTTTTATGCCGAGATCGAGATGTGGACACCGAAATACATCTCTTATAACGCTGTCCGTGTTTTTTCTATAGGTTAGGGTTGTGTAAGGGCGCCATATAAATCGATATCTATGTTTCATTACCCGTTACATAACATTTGTTTCATTTTCTGCAGGGCTCCGGCAAGCTGTCTACTTCGCTGCACAAGACTGACGATACAGAGGAGAGTCTAAATGAGACTCGTAAGGACTTGTCAAACGGAAGCCCCGTTCATGACCCCTCAGACACCAGAAATAAAGGCATCAAACGACGCCGCTGTATAAAGCGGCGTGTTAAAGGAGGCGCCAGATCAGAGGAACCGGTTCTGCCAGCATCAAGGAAACGCCGCAAGTTCCTCAGGAACGCCAAACCGGAACCGAATTCGGATTCTACGGTCTCGCTGAGCGCCGACGGCGTCTTCGAGAGCGGAAACGGAAGTCAGGCGACGCAAGAGGGCGTCACAGTCGCCAGCAGCAGCGACGTATCTCGTCCGGAAGTGGTGCCAGTCTCAGAACCTCCGCCGGTTCAGAAGCGTAGACCTGGTCGACCGAAGAAGAATCCCGTCGTTGTTGTTCCTGCGAAGCCGCCAGATGTCGCGCCCCGAGACGAGACCGAGGTCAAGGTCACAACGGAAAATCCTGTTTCTGATCGGAGCGTGTCGTTGTCGCTGGATGACGCCGCTGAGGGAAGAACTGGATATCCCAACGAGGCCACTCCTTCGTCAGAACGGACTCAGGACAGTCCAGGTGGTAAGACGAAGACCGGGCCTGTCACGGAAAACCCTCCTTCAGAAAACTATTCCACTCGATCGAACGATAAGGCCAAAGCCATATCACCAACATCCGCAGCCAAAGCATCGGAATCATGTGACTCCGAAGCAGCAACAGCAACTGACGAATCGAGTTCAAAGAACGATGCTCAGGCGAAGGACACAACTCGCTCCAACTGTGCCACCCACGACGCCCATACGACCACCCACGACGCCCACACGGCCACCCACGAAGATCCGCCGGAAACTGTAGTACTGCCTTCAGAAACGAAAGCGGACCAGGAGAAAGTCGACCATGCTTCCACTTCCGGAGCAGCTAATCCGCTTCCGGTCTGTCACTCGGATATGACGCCATCTGGCGATCCGGAGGCGAAAGACGAAGCCGACGCCGATCATAAACAAACCGAAGATGACGTCATTGTCAGCGGCGACTTCAGAGATGACGTCAAAGAAGGATCGCCGATCCGCGATGACGTCACAGCTACGTCGTTGACGGCGCCTAAGGCAGCGGAAACAGGGTTTGCATGTTGTAGCTTGTAACACATTGTTTCAAGTGAATTTATGTGTGTGTGTTTGCTTCTCTGTGTCTGTCTTTTTGTCTATGTCTCTGATGGCTGGCTGTCTGTCTGTCTGTATGCCTCGGTCTATGTCTGTGTATCTGTTTCTATCTTCTGTCAGTGTCTGTCACCTGTCTATCTCTCTGTCGCTGTCTTTATTTGCTGTTTCTGCCTGTCGTCAGTCTGTCGATCTGTCTCTGTCTGTGTCTATCTGTAATATATATATGTATATATATTTATATCTGTATATATATATATATATATATATATATATCCGTGTTTCTCTTTCTGTATCCTGTCTTTGTCTGTCAACAACTATTCCGTGGCAATGATGATGGCTGTTTGGAGGAAGTCTTTGTCTTTGTTCTTGTCTGTCTGTCTGCCTGTCTGTCTGCCTGCCTGCCTGCTTGCCTGCCTGCCTCTGTCTGTCTGTCTGTCTCCAGTGCGAATCTGAAATGGATTTATTATCGTCGTCGTTTCGTCGTCGCTTTGCCACCGTGGCCTGGAAAATGCTCTTCTCCGCTCTCTTCTCCGTCTCCTCCACAGTTCCTCCCCCACCAGTCTAGACGAGAATGCTTCAGACATCGTCGCTTAAGTCCACTGCTTTCTTCTCCGGAAATTATTTTGGCCAATATACATAATTATCTGGCAGCCGAGCAGTTATCGTGATCGACTTTCGGCCACTTTGGTCTCAGTGCTTCAGTAAAATTAAACTTTAACCTAGTTTGACGACCTCTTGATATACCAGACAGTTGAACTTTAACCCAATTTGACGACCAGACAATTGAACTCTGGTCCAGTTTGACGATCTCTTGATATACCAGACAATTGTGTCTAGACGAAGAAAGTAATGCGGCCGTACATCGACGCCATCTCATCCGATCCGCCTGGATATGATCGGGTCGGATCGTAATCGTAATCGTAATTCCGAGATTTCTCCAGCACCCAACGAAAGCCGCGACGCGGGAACCAACTTATTCACAAGCGCTCAGTCAAAACAAAATTGATAGGCAAAATGATTCGGTTCCAGGTCAAGATCCAAAAGTCAGAGGGAGAGATCAAGATCCAAAAGTCAGACGGTGAGACAGCGTGGCAGCTATGGGTGGTGGTGTTTGGGGTAGGAGAGGAGAGAGAGATAAGAGGAAGAAGGGGTATCAGGATAGGATCGGTTGGTATACGTTGCCAGTTTGTGTCAAACGGCTGACTAAGCAGCCAATGGGGGGAAATTTCTCCAGTCTGGACATTTCTGTTTAGTCGGGTCGGATCGGGTCGGAGTACGAGACCCATTCATCAGTTGTGCTTCAGTCTGCTGTAAAATATCCGCTTGTCTGAGCCCACGACGTAAACTAGAAGAATTTACTTTTAAGTTAGATCTATACATGTATATATATATATATATATATATATATATATATATATATATATATATATATATATTACTATTTAGCATGTACGTTATGTTTTATTTTATTTATTTTTGTTTATTTATACAGAACACTTATATAGCGCCCCTTCAAGAAAACTACTCAGAAGCGCTCCCACACCAACCTCGGCGAAAGAGAACAGTCTTAAGAGAAGAATAGAAGATAGAAGTAAAATCCCGTATTATAATAAGAGTAAATTTTATTATTATTATGTAATTATATTATTACTACTTAACAGACACACATACACACACACATATCTGAGCGTCGTCTTAATCGCGTACTTCTATCGGCAATGCGTGACGTTATACACCACCTCAGACAAGCCTAATTTATTGGGGTCAGTCGGGTTCAGTCGGGGTCAGTCGGGGTCAGTCGGGGTCAGTCGGCAGAATGGGTATCGTTCGCCGATCTGATCCGATTGGATGAAACTGTAAAATTCTGAACATGTTCAGACCGACTTCCATCGTTCGTAATACGACCAAAGGCCTTATGCAGACATTTGAAGATTCATGAGCCAGTTTAGGCACATTTTATGACCTTTTAGACGCCAAGAATTTGCCGACCATTTTATTAAGTCAAAGTTTTATTGCCTTTCTGGTCGTCAACAGATTTGTGGATGATTTCCTACCATAAATATTTTATGACGTTTACTAAAGTTTGGATGACCTTTCAGTTATTAAACTTTTAAACCTTCTTAAACTTTTTTAAACTATTAAACTTTCTCAGTTCTTTTATAGTTTCAGTTTATTTCGATTTCTCATGACTTCTATTTTCCACTCAGCGCGGGTAAAATGGGAAAAGTTCCGGGGCGAAGGTCGAACACCCACACATCAACCATGACCTTGAATACAGCGATGAGTGGGGACAATTAATCTGTTTAAAATAATGGGCGTTTTATCCAGATCTGTAGTGTATGATTTATCCTCTCTCCGGTATTGTACAAGTTCTGGCACAGACAACCATGACGCAACCTGCGACATGAGCGTCTTGTCCGTACCCTGCCTGGTTGAAGACCATTCTATTTGATCGTGGTCTTGTTAGGGAGGTCGGGAGGACCACGGAGGAGTTTTCTTGATGAAGTACAATTCACATGTAATGTAATTCAATAAAACGCGCAATTACGAATGCGATCAGTGGACACTGACTCATGCTGTCCCCCCCCCCCTTGTACCCGAACAGTGGTGGGTTCTCCGGCCTTCTCGAGCCTTCTCGGCATCCGCTCCAAAGTTTTGGAATTCACTGCCCGTTTCATTTCGTTCATGTCAATTCTTCGATGCCATTCAAATCTAAATTGAAGACTCATCTCTTTCAAATTGATTACCAACTGTAGCCTAGCTTCTGATTTCTCTGACCCATCGAACTTCGATCTGGCTTCTCCAACGGATTGTCATTTTAGATTGCAGTTTTGACTTGAAGCGACCATCGACTGATGCCTTGAACATTATGATAACGGCGCTATAGAAGTCTAAATTCTAAATTAGTCTAATTAGTCATTCAGTCTAATTAGTCTAATCTTAGGTTAGATACGATTACATGTGGTGATGTTTGCACTGAACAGGAGAAAGAACGCCTACCTGGACGCCGTAATAGCGGAATTGAAGCGTAAAAAGATCTCGCGTGAAACGGCTTCAACGTCGTCACTGGGCGTGACCGTCGCTGCCAAGGACCACGTGGCTCAGCATCCGTCTGCTCAGCTGCAGCAACCGACACCACCGCATCCTACGACGAGTACGAGCAACATCACTAGATGCTCATTGTGCATGCATGGCAGACATGTGCTATTTAATGCGATGTAATGTAGCGTTGGGTAGTTCGGTGCATTGCCGTGTAGTGTAATGCAGTGGTTTACAGTTGAATGCATTGTAATGTAATAGGATTATGTACTGTATGTTAATGCTCTACCCGTGGATGAAATACGAGCAGTTGAAACTACAGTTGCAATGTAACGCACCAGTGCCTCCGACGTCAGTTCATCGTTCCAATCGTTATCATCATCATCATCATCATCATCAGCATCATCGTCATCATTATCATCCACTATCACATCATCACCATCATCAAACATCATTATCAGCATTATCATGACACCATCATCACCATCATCAAACATTATCATTATCAATTATCATCATCATCATCATCAATATCATCATCATCATCATCAGCATCATCATTATCACCACCACCATCATCACCATCATCAAACATATCATCAGCATTATCATCACAATCATCATCATCCTTATCATTATAATTATCGTCGTCGTCGTCGATCATCATAATAATCTTTATCATGAGAATCGTCGTTGTCGTTGTTGTTGTCATAGTCAGCAGTAGTAGCGCTAGTTTATTGTCGATGTTATTCCTATTTATCATTTCAAATGTTGGGGTATTCATTGTTTTCTTTTTCAGTGGCGCCGATCAAGGCCGAAGTGAATCCAGAGCGTCCGGAGTACTCCAGGTTGACGCGTGACATCCGGTCTCCGTCGTCTGGACTCACCACCGCCACCTCCTCCTCCTGCGCCTCCGATTCGTCCCTACCCTTCGCCCTAGCGACCACTGGTGATGCGAAGACACCCTGCCTTAAGCCACTTCGCTCCGACGCGGGGGTTAAGGACGGCGCTGCCTCTTTAGACCACCGCAGCGCCACTGGATTCCCAAGAACGGACTCTTGGACGTCTGCGTATGGCAAGCTGCCGACGTCCGACTTCCAGCATGGCGAAGCGGCATTCTGGCGCCACCTGCCGTCGATGGTCGGGACGGAGGGAAAGGCGGGGGTCGGAGGGAAGCCGGTGGTCGGTGGAAGAGCCGACATCAGCTCCCCCCTCAGCATCTCGCAACTGGCCAGCATCTGCGGTCTCAGTCAGTCGCAGTTGGCGTCTCTTCCGTTCCCGCCGCCGCAGTTCTCCCTCTACCCTCCCTATCTGTTCATGGGCTTTCCTCTGCAACCCCTTCTACCCGAGTTCCCGTCAGTGTCCGGGTCGCTTCCGCCGTCTCCCGCCACGACGGGTGGTCACTCGGGCGCCCAGCGCCCACCGTCCCGCCCTGTCCCAGCAGCCGCTTCCTCTTCGGCATCAGCAGCAGCGACTGCTGCTCCATCATCGCAGCAGCAGGAGCAGCAGCCTCGCAGACGTCGTTTGCATCACCATCATCACTGCAAGTCTTCTTCATCCTCCTCCTCCGGACCACCAAAAGATCCGCTGTTCCGTCAGCCTCCCCCCGATCATCACGCCGCTTCGTTCGCCGCCCTCCGCAAGACCGATTCAATACCGACCAGTCACAGCGCAGCTCTACTCTCCGATCTGAGCAGATGGCGCTACAGTGCACCTGGCCTTTCCAGTCAGCCGCGAACCGGAAGTACGACGAAGTCCAGCGCTTCGAACAAATTCCAACCGACCGGAAATATCGTCCAAGACCGGAAATTGTGGCGCCCGGCGGCTGCGATCGCGTCCTCCGCCAAAGAACACAGTTCGGCGTATGAATCAATCGTTCCCTCTCGGCCCTCCACACATGCGTCGACAAAGGAGTGCGCGGTCACGTGTCGCTCGTACGGCGACACGTCACTCGCAGAGCATGCGTACAGGTTCGATCCGGCCGCACCCGTCGACTTCACTCGGAGGTACAGAGCCAGGGCCGATGATGAGCGGAAGTACGGTTCGAACACCGGAAGTGAGGAATTTCCGTATGATGATCAAGGCGTCCTTGACCTTTCGAAAAAGTGAAGCCAGTGCAGGAATGTATATATGTATCAGGACACTTTATATAGCTCCTTTTGTACCTCTCAGAAGCGCCGGGGATAGGGGAATCGGTGAGATGGTGACAACATCGCGAAATGTGTCTGATTCTAGACCTCGTGGTTGCAGGTTCAGTTTCCGTCAAGGTTTTCTTGACGGGCAAGCTGTCGACGTGAAAGCATCTGCTCTCTGGATCGATCGATTTGTAGATCGGAAGTGATCAGCGCCTTTGATTGATATCTTGAGATTAGACCAATCGAACAGCCTTCGCGATTTGCGCGACAGAACACCGCGGATGTATACATATATTTCCGGACTATTTTTTATCAGAAGCTTTGCAAACAACTATTTAGTCCATGTGCACTTAAAAGATGTCTTATATTTTACAAAGTTTAATGCAAGACACTCGCACTTGTTCAATTCTTAAACTGCGCTTTTCAACAGAAATACTAAAGACAACTTTTCATGCGGACTACTGTCAAATCTTAAGAGAAGTTAATGCAAACATTTGATTTCCGTTTTACGAATTCACATTACGTCACTGGTGGATCCAGAATTTTACGGGGGACGGAGTAGTAATCCTTAGAAGATCATACTTATTTATTTCGCCAAAAAATAGCTTATGATCATTTTCAGTCAATTTTAAAAAAAATCTTTTCATTGGTCGTCTGAATTTCCTGTCACCTTAAATTTAGTTTACTAGACTTTTAAAACTTTTCCAGGATTTCAATAACTTTTAGATTGCCAAATTTCTATGTTCTTTTGTAGCCGATGATGGCTTGTTCTTTGCTTTCAATTTCTACCATTGCCTGTTGATATTAGCAGGCACTTCTCATCCTGGTAATTTTCGGGGAGGGACTAAATGATTCCAGAAATCAAACGGGGTCGTGCCCGGATGGGCCCTTCTGGATCCGCCGTTGAAGTACGTTAAGTTTTATCGCTATATATTACTTCAGAGTCTAAGGTAAAACATTAAGATTAGCAGTTTTACATTGGATTACGTTACAGCATTGAATTTAGTTACGGTAAACGGTGTTAAATCAGATTATGGTCTGTAAAATTAAATTGAAGTTCAAGGTATAACTTTAAGTTACGGTGTAACCGTATTAATGAAACGAAAGCTTTGCGCTGTGGATTTGACGCTGGCCATCACAGGGAGTTTGAGCAACGCTAAGCGTGGTTAGTGTATGAATGGGTGACCCTTGATGGAATGAATACCAGGCCACATGGATCAATTCGTCCCGCCATGTTCCGTGGTCGGTAAATGAGCTACCGTTACCTTAATTTACCTTTGTGTGAGACTAATAATGGTATTATATTACCGTATGTATGTATGTATGTATGTACGAACGAATGCATGTGTATGCTTATGTCATGGCATAATGCATGTATACATGTATCTGATCATTTGGATAGCATCCTTTAAATGGGCGCCTCTTTATGATTGTGTAACTATGAAGGAATGATAGGACTTAAACGATAGGAATTATATAACTGATTCGTTGATATATTTTAGCCCTAGGGCGTCATGAATGTTAACTAAATTCTTTAAGAATAAGTACAGTATAAGCATTTTGTTGATTTAAGACCTGAATATTAAAGTTCTTACGGCATCCAGTTTTTACAGAGACTTAAAATAGCGGTTATTTGTTGATTCGTGAGTTTATAGGTCTTTTGGCCTAGGCACAGCCATATCAACAGCAAAGTAACGGCGCAACTTCACCAACATGGAGGTCAGGTCAAGGACGCCAGGGGGCAGGTCAGGGCAAGGATGCCAGGCGGAAGGTCAGAATGAATGGCAAAATGACAGTCCAGGTGGTAAGACGAAGACCAGGTCTGTCACGGAAAACTATTCTCCAGAAAACTATTCCACTCGATCGAACGATAAGGCGAAGGCCATACTACCAACATCCGCAGCCCAAGCATCGGAATCATATGACTCAGCAGCAGCAACAGCAACTGTCGAACCGAGTTCAAAGAACGATGCAGATAAACCCATGGTGCCTATCTGGGCCAATTGCATCTCCACGTGGGCAATTTAATAATGATTACTATTGTTGTTGTTAACTATTGTTGTTGTTATCGTTGTCCAAAAACGCCGACTGTAGTTCTTCAACACGGTCGTAACAGTTGCACCTGACCATGCAGGACCATATCGAAGAGTCCTACAAGCTACGACGAATACATTCATTGCACTGGCTGCCCGTTGAGCAAAGAATTCATTTCAAAATCTGTCAGAGTTCACACGGTACTGCATTAATATCAGCCCATTAACTACGTTCTGTGCTGATCCTCATACTAATGGATATTGCACTCGATCAATGGTCCCTGTGATTCGTGCTCTGCCCTGCACCCGAACACTGCTGGGCTCTCGGACCTACTCGGTAGATGGTTCTAAGGTTTGGAATTCGCTGCCAGTTCAATACGTTCTGTAAATTCTTTGATGTCGTTCAGGTCTAAACGAAAGCATCATCTCTTTCAACTTGCTTATCCTCCGTAGCCTGTTTGCTGGTTCCTCTGACCTGTTGGAACTCGACGTCGCTTCTCTAGCAGATTGATCTTTGATTGCGATTTCATTTGAAGCGACCACTGACTGATGCGTTTGGGACTATGATAACGGAGCTATAGAAGTCCTTTGAATAGAAGGGTATTTCAGAGACAAACTATGAGTTTATCTGTATTGATATGCAAACTCGAAGTTTTTGCACAGGAAATATAAAAATTAACTATACCATATAAGGCAAAACTAGGTAATAGTCTCCCCTATGGCTAAGTCAAACGCCTAAAAACGAGCTAGAAAATGTATGTATCTCCATTACTCTCAAATCAAATGACGATATCTCTTCAGAACTGTGATGGTTATCCGGTCCTCTGCAAGCCCCATATAGAATTATTTTATTTCAAGGAGGTCAACTTTCTTTTCCTCCACAAATTTTCAAGAAAATGGTAAACTTTCTTGTGTGTGGAAATCGCAATAAATTGTATAATGTGATAAATAGAAGAAAACTAGACACTAATGAGGATCGAATTTGCGTTCGTATCGGCGGATTATTGCAAAATTCCAGAATGAAGATCACCTTAGGACGCCTCAGATCAACATGAAAACGAAGATAGAAAATTTATATACCTCCATTATAGTTAATTCAAATGGCGACATTTATGAAGAATTGTGATGCTTATTGGGTCTCCCGCAAGCTCCGTCTGATATAATTTTATTTCCAGAAGTTTGAGTTTGTCGTAAAAAATCCTCGTCAAAAATCCACAAATTTGATTAGCATCATGGTTTTTACTGAAAAATGTCGAAATTCGATAGGTGCAGGCATCGACTTAAAATAGTATATTGTGCTAAAGAGAAGAAATCTCTCTCTCTCTGTCTCTCTGTCTTTCTGTTTCTGTCTGTCTGTCTTGTCTGTCTGTCTGTTTCTCTTTTCCGTTTCTCTCTCCGTTTCTCTCTCCTCTTTCTCTGTTTCTCTCTCTATATATATTTAGATATATTATATATATGTATGTATTTATATTTATAAGGCTAAATTTTGTGCTCACCTCGGCGGATGAGTGCAAAATCTGTGAAGGAGATTTACCTCAGAAAGCCTCATATCGTCTTGGAAAATGAGTTAGAAGAGATCTCTTCATTTGGAGTACATTTGACTGTTGCTAGATTTTCTTATCGCAATCCGACACCTTCTATAATTCGATCCACTGTTCTCAGTTCTGTTCTTAAACGAAGTGGTTGGAGGTCGTCTGCTTCCGAAGTCTCTTTGTCTTTTCTGACTGACCTCCGACTAACCGGCGGAGTCAAGACTTTTATGTACAACTGAAACTCTCGATCGAGAAACTTTTCCAAATCTAATCTAATCTAATCTTAATCTAATATAATCTAATGCGTATGACACCTTTCAAGTACCTATTGAAGGCGCTATATAAATATAGATAATATATTATTTCGTCTGAAGTATCTGTTGAGGTTAACCCTAAAGAAATCGCAGTTTTCCCAATTAGAAAATTAAATAGAAGAATATTGCTCGAATTTTAGGATATTAAAACGGTTTCGTCTCGAACTGTCATTCTTTATTTACATCAGCAAAGAAGCTGCTTATCGCAGGCGCTCAGTCAAGACCCGTTATCTCAGCACGAGTTAAGTCTGGCATTTAGACCGAGGTCCAAAATGGCATGAGTTGCGTTACTCGTATTTGGCCTATATTTCGTTGCATTTGTATCATATGGTATTGTATTGCTCATATTATCATTTTTCTAATATTCTGTGCATTTCGGTACGGATTTTGTTAAATTGTCTTGAGTTGTATTCATTCATATTTGGCATTGTCTTATAGGTCTACAATTTACATTTGTAGACAAAAGGGTATTGACTTGATTCATACCGCAGTAAATATAAATATAAACTTCCACCAGAATTACGACAATTATCTGATCCAGCATATGAACTCAACACTTCACCTCTTGCAGTTTCTGCACAGGTCTTCCACTCAAAACTGAAGACACTCCTCTCCACAAATCCTGTACTGATTCGTTTTCTTCCCCTTATCTCATTTCCCGGTTCAATTCCAAACACCATCCACCATAGCCGCCTGACTGCCTGCCTGCCTGACTCATATCTTGACCTGAAACCGAACTCTGCTTGCCTATCGATTTTGTTTTGACTGAGCGCCTGTGAATAAGCTGATTTCCGCGACTTAGCTTTCTTTGGGCGCTGTAGAAATCTCGAGATTACGATAACGATTACGAAATAGCACAATATTGCACTGTATTTTACCGATTAAAAGCAGTCTGACAACACAGCTATGAATACTGCACACAATGGCAGTATTTGAACAAAAAAGTCTCGCGCGCCTGGCGCCACCAGGCGTTTGTTTCTATAAAATGATCAAAAAGCAGTTATGACGTCATAGACGCGACACGTCATCATCGTCGTCGTCGATTGAGTCACTTGTTGTCATGGTAACAAGGGAGATACGTTCTTTACGCAGGCGGCAGGCTATTTGTGCCAGGCAACCGCCTTCAGTTCGCGCCCTATCTGGCAGAGGACACACGTTGGGCACCAGAAAGACAAGCAACAGTCTTTACAAAGGGTACCCTGAAGACAAACCAAAACAAACGCCTATTATTATTATTATTATTATCATCATCATCATCATCATCATCATCATCACCATCTTCATCATCATCATTATCATCATCATCATCATCATCATCATTATCATCATTATTATCATCATCATCATCATCATCATCATTATTATTATTTATTATTATTATTGTTATTGTTATTATTATTACTATTATTATTATTATTATTATTATTATTATTTTTCATGGCCATTACTCGCTCAGTCACGTAACGGCGCTTGAAGGAACATTTCAGTTTAAAGTACTTTCTTAGATCGATCGACTGAAACAGCCAACAGCCAACAGTTACGAAAGCCACGTGTAAAGCTTATTAATGCCATGTTATATAAAATCACATAGGCCTAATACAAAACAATTTCTTTTTGTATTACTAACACAGGCCCTAGTTGAACAACAGTTGAGCTCCTGCACACGTTTTCCGTTCTCAAGTGGCTTTGGCGTCCATTTTCCCTATAGATCGCCATATAACGCGTAATAAATCAATAATTAGGCCTAATATTAGACCCCACAAGTAGAGCGGCAGACTACTAATTAGGTTGAAGGATCTTGCCGCCTGAACGGATACACGACAACAAAATCAACTATGTTAATGGCGTGAATAGCAAATGTGACGTATACCTCATTTAATTTATTCCGATGTATTGCAGCAGCTGTATTTATCACGAGAAGATTACAAAGGAGAGGGGAAGGGAGCTGAGCAGTTGAAGCTGAGCAGAGAAGACCTGTCTCAGTCAGTCAGTCAGTCAGTCAGTCAGTCAGTCAGTCAGTCAGTCAGTCAGTCAGTCAGTCAGTCAGTCAGTCAGTCAGTCAGTCAGTCAGTCAGTCAGTAACTGTAATCGTAAGCTCGAGATTTCTGCAGCGCCCAACGAAACCTTAGTCTCGGAACCAGCTTATTCACAGGCGCACAATAAAAACAAAATCGATAGGCAGGAAGGGTTCGACTCCAGGTCAATATCCAAGAGTCAGCCAGTCAGACAGTCAGGCAGTCAACCGGCCAGTCTGTCTGTCCGTCCGTCTGTCTGTCCGTCCGTCCGTCCGTCTGTCTTTTGTTTATTTATATCTCCAATGCTTCGATGACACAGATACCTGTCTGCTTGTTCTTCCTCCTATCCACCCCTCTATCTATAAATCCCAATTCTCCTTAGCGTCGCTTCAAGCGACAGAATGAAGATAAATGGAACGTAACCGGAAGTTGGTTGCAAAGGACGACGGGAAGACTGGAGTATCACTGACAGACGATACTTGACTATGTATTACCTCTCAGCGCCTTTGAGAGGCTCCTAAATGGCGCCATATAAATGTCTATATTCAGATGCAGATGATGATATAGGGCGAGTTCATCGCTGTAAAGTAAAGAGACAGGGAAATGAGCTAAAGGAGATCGGCTTGATGTCTACGTTTGAGTGCGTAGAGCTATTTATGTGGCGCCTCTAGAGAACTTCTCGTCGATGTTTGTGGTGGTGATGATGATGATGATCAAGACGACGACTATGATAGTGATGATGATTATGATGATGATGATGACGATGATGATGATGACGACGACGATGACGATGATGATGATGATGATGATGATGATGATGATGATGATGATGATGATGATGATGATACTGACGAAATCGAATGAAATCTATCTAAAGACTTCCATAACGCCACTGTTATAACACGCAGGATGTTAATCGAAGCTTCAAAAGTCGTTCGAGAGACAGAGACAGAGAAACAGAGGCAGAGTTACAAAGACACAAACAAAGGAACAACGACAGAGGATGATACAAGGAGACAGAGACAGATACAAGAACAGAGACAAAGAAGGACTGACACAGAGGCAACGGTGCAAACACAGAGACACAGAAGAGATATAGACACTGAGACACAGAAGAGATATAGACACTGAGACACAGAAGAGATATAGACACTGAGACACAGAAGAGATATAGACACAGAGACACAGAAGAGATATAAACACTGAGACACAGAAGAGATATAGACACTGAGACACAGAAGAGATATAGACACTGAGACACAGAAGAGATATAGACACTGAGACACAGAAGATATATAGACACTGAGACACAGAAGAGATATAGACACTGAGACACAGAAGAGATATAGACACTGAGACACAGAAGAGATATAGACACTGAGACACAGAAGAGATATAGACACTGAGACACAGAAGAGATATAGACACTGAGACACAGAAGAGATATAGACACAGAGACACAGAAGAGATATAGACACTGAGACACAGAAGAGATATAGACACTGAGACACAGAAGAGATATAGACACAGAGACACAGAAGAGATATAGACACAGAGACACAGAAGAGATATAGACACAGAGACACAGAAGAGATATAGACACAGAGACACAGAAGAGATATAGACACTGAGACACAGAAGAGATATAGACACAGAGACACAGAAGAGATATAGACACTGAGACACAGAAGAGATATAGACACTGAGACACAGAAGAGATATAGACACTGAGACACAGAAGAGATATAGACACAGAGCCACAGAAGAGATATAGACACTGAGACACAGAAGAGATATAGACACTGAGACACAGAAGAGATATAGACACAGAGACACAGAAGAGATATAGACACTGAGACACAGAAGAGATATAGACACAGAGACACAGAAGAGATATAGACACAGAGACACAGAAGAGACATAGACACAGAGACACAGAACGTGGTGTGAAAGACGGAAAGTGGTAGTACCTTGATTCCGAGCATAAGGCGAACTTTGACCCGTAGCGGAAGTACTCCGCCAAAGCAGGCCATGCAACGATCCTCATCCACACGATGGTACAAATAGCTGGCGTAACACAGCGGACAAAACGTCCCGCACAAACCTACACACACACACATTCACACAAGAAAATAAGCATGTAAGTAAGTAAGAAAGTAGGTAGGTATTTCGGTATGTAGGTGAGTGAGTAAGTGTGTTAGTAAGCGAGTGAGCGATTGAGTGAGTGCGTGAGTGAGAAAGTAAGTAAGCGTTTGTTTTGAAATTTGTTCTTGATCAATTTTCATTCATGCTCGCTGTGAGAGTTTCACGTTTTGTGAGCAAAATAAATTAAAATAATAAATAAAATAAGCAAATACTAAAATAATAAAATAATAAAAAATAAAATAATAGATAAAAAAGCAAATACTAGGTTTCATTCAAATACACGTTTGGTTCGTTGAGTATTTCAGCATTTGCTTTTATTAGCCTATTTATATAGCGCCATCAGAGCAAGCCAGAGATATCCGCTCGACATTTTCCCAAAGCGGCTTACGACCAATTTGTATAGTCTTGCTTTTGTTGTCTGACCTCTATGACCTACCCATCCACGCCTACGACTTCTTGCTCAGTCGATGGACATATGGCGTGTTAACAAATGCATTATTTACTTACTAATTTACTTATTTACTTACTTACTTAAGCACTAAAGACAGCAAGGAGTAGGGCATCTGAACGGAATTTATGCAGACACATATGCAAAGGCAGACTCACAGACAGAGAGGGGCAAACATATACGAACTGACAGACCGACTGACAAACAAAAAGAGACAGACATACTGTAACCTTAGAGGAACAGATTTGCATGTACAGAGAGAGAGACAGACAGACAGACAGGTAGGCCGTGAGTCCAACAGCTCCTAGTAAACACGAACCAACATCTTATGAGCACGCCATGAAACCTGACTTTTCGCCGATCTCCCGCCTACACGCACTCGTCTGTTATGACCGTAGTCCATATCCCAGACTTATACGTATCCCAGACATCCCATATCCCAGATATATACTTAAGCATATACGTAAAACAAAACTAGCATCAAATATGCATGTATGTATTAAGTAGATGGGTTATAGGCAACATTTGTACTGCATTTCCTGCTGCGCCGTCTCTCAGGCAGTTACTGATATTTATTGAGATTACTATTCAGCAAGTAAAGAGACCATCAACCATATGTACAGCCTGTTAACACTCAGATCGGAGAGCTTCTGTGCTGTCGCTAGAGCGAAAAGGATCACAAAGGTAAAAGAAACGGTAAATGCAAAGATAAAGGTGAAGGTAACGCGCTTTCGTAGACGCTTGAATAGAGAATTCAGAATCTTTCAATAATTTTAAGCAAAATAAAATGTAGGCTTTCATGTCTCATAGTGGAACGAACGGGAGGCTCTGACTTCCTGTTACTGGGCTCTTGACCCGGTTATGGAAGAATCCCAAGGTCCTGGACACGGGACCAGTGCATCACAGAACTTGACGTTGACTTCCAAGCTTACGCTGGTACCAAATCATACTGTTTGGTGACAGAGACAAGTGTACGTAACTAACTTGTCCAGTATGGTTTCAGAGAGTCCGCTCAGCAACCTCGAACCCGCAATCGATGGATTACAGACCAAGAGAACTACCGAATGGAACACTGTGTGTAGAAGTAAACGCAAAGGTGACTCACTTTCTTAGATACCTGTACTGAAATTCTGCAGGGTCGTTATAAAGAAGTCTTTTAAACCCAACTCGAAACAGGGCTAAGTGTATGCAGCCAACCCAGTGTCGGGGCACAGTGGCATTTCTCGTTTGGTAATCGAGTTCGCTAGACAGCGCTAGTAGGACAGAAACCTAGATGCATTAAATCGTCCTACAGTCGGATTTGAACCACGACCTTTTGAGCTGACAGTCTTTTGAAGTTCCGCCGATGGAACGTTTCGGTACAACTTAAAAGAAATGATTTTTTTTCTAAAACATGGAGGAGAAATGGAATCTCAAATTCCAATAGGCTTACTAAAAGGGAATTATTCAAGTTTGAATCTTCGTAACAGTAACTCGAGATTTCTGCAGCGCCCAGAGAAAGTTAATCAGCTTAGTCACGTGCGCTTAGTCAAAACAAAATCGAAAGGCAGCAGGAAGGGGTCAAATTCGGTTCCAGAAGCGGATGTTGAAAAGACTTTTGCATTTAAAAAGCCACGAAATATGCATTATGCACAGTTTACGTATAATTTGCGATGACAGACAATTACAGTTGGATGTCATGGTGTGCGATGGTCCAACGGTTAGCGTCCTGACGGTAAACCGGAATCCTCATATTCAAATCCCCAAGGCAAAACATGTAACAAGATTGCTGTGCCAATAGCGCCCCTAGCGAACTACATTGTGTGCTCTGCAGAGGAGTCCAAAGGGCCACACTTCCCCAACGAAGTCTTTGGTCCCAACTTGCCCCGACCCCAAAAAATATAGGTCATTTCTTGTCAATCAGAGGCTGATATAATTTCCAGTTTACCCATTTGGCCTCAGAAGTATCCCCCAAAATGGGAATATGACTAACATAATAATAATAATAATAATAATAATAATAATAATAATAATAATAATAATAATAAGACAATTTATATAGCGCCGCAACACGACCGAGGTCGAAAAAAGGGCGCTATACATTCACCAGTGCGATCAGCCGTCGAACGATAGGCTGAAAAGGAAAGTTCTTAGCCGTGTTTTAAATGTGTCCAGCGAAGGGGATGACTTGACATGCTCGGGGAGACTGTTCCAAGCCGCCGGTCCGGCAACCGCGAAGGAGCGTTCTCCGAATTTTGTTGCGTAAGAATAAGGGTAATTGCAAGTTTGGGAAAGAGATGAAATAATGGACTGAAAATCAGAAGAAAGTCAGAAGATGTAATAAATATGCTAAGGACAGAAATTTTCGAGGAGAACATGAAGATAGACAGAATATATAGACACACGTCCTAAAAGCGCCAATGGCCAAAAAGTCGTAAAAGTTTTGCAAGTTCTTGTGCGTATGAATGACTGCTATGTACGTAGCTGTTTGTTTAACGCCTTTGTACGGCACGGTGGTCTATCGGTAACGCGTTTGATCAATGATCATGCGGTTGCTGGTTCGACTCCATGTAACGACCCTGAGCAAGTTGTTTGGGCACAAAGTGTCTCTGTCACCAAGCAGTATAATTTGGTACTGGCGTAAGCTGGGAATTAAGTGTCAAGTCCTGAGATGCACTGGCCCCGTGTCCAGGACCTTGGGACTCGTCCATTGTGGGGCTCAAGGGCTTATAGAAAAGGAAATGAGCGCCTCTCCTACGTCTTATTTGTAGGATATGGGATACATTACTTTACTTTACTTTCAAGAACCTCACAAAGGCTCAAAGAACCCCACAAAACCTCGCTAAGAACTTAACAACTTTGTTGCCTCCTGCAAGGTAGGACGACAAAGTTGTGGACCTATGGAGGCTTTTGCCCTTCCCCAGTTTGGAAAACCTGGGGCCGGGTAGTGACGAACTCATCTAATAAGTACACTAGACGTATGTTGTCAGTGGGAAGATCAGGCGACGAGGGAGAGGACTAGACACAGGCCTCATATGCCGAGGCTAAGAAAATGAAGTCGCTTACTCTTCATGTCTAGTTGCCTCAGTGGGTTGGCTACAGATATATCTACATATCTATATATATATATATTCATATATATATATGATCTTAGTAAGTAAGTAAGTAAGTAAGTAAGTAATGCATTTGTTAACACGCCATATGTCCATCGACTGAGCGAGGAATCGTAGGCGTGGGTGGGTTACATGTCAGACAACAAAAGCAAGACGATACAGATAGGTCTTTAGCCGCTTTACGAATGTGTCTAGCGAGATATTGTCGTGAGTAATGTAAACAGGAAGGCTATTCCAAATGGCTGTTGCTGAGTTGCTGAATCCGCGTCGTGAGAAATCAGACCGAAAGTCTCTGATGTCAGGGAAAGACAGAAGGTTTCGTGTAGCTGATCGCAGAGACCTGGATGGTAGGTAGCGATGTAAGGACGATGACAGGTAAGCTGGTTGATTGGTCGAGAGAGTCTTGCGCGTGAGGAGAGCTATCTTATAAGTGATTCTGGAGCTGACAGGGTTAGGGTTAGGGTTCGGGTTCCTGTCACCAGACGGGCTAACGAGTTTTGGACGCGTTGCAGTTTGGCGATGTTAGACGTTGTAGTACCGTACAGCAGCGAATTACAGTAGTCGAGTTTTGCTCTGACTACACTGCAAGCAACTGTCTTCATAAGCTCCGGCGGTAAGCACGATCTAACGTGACGCATGGCTTTTATATGATAATAAGATGCCTTGCAGACAGCGGTGACGTGCTGATTAAATGTTAGCTTGGAGTCGAGCGTCACACCAAGACTTTCAAATGTTCCTGATAACGAAATGTCCGCACCCGCAATGTTGACTGTTTTTAGGTCTTCAGTTGATTTTATTGATGAGGAAGTGCCAAGAACAACGACTTCAGACTTCTTTGGATTCAGACAGAGTCCGTTTGTTAGGAGCCAGCAACGTACTGCTTCAGTACATCGTGTTAGATTATATATTGGTGTCGGAATCGACGTGATTGAGTGCTATGTACAGTTGTGTGTCATCGGCATATTGGTGATGGTTGATGCCATGTGCGGAAATTACACCGGCGATTGGAGCCACATAGAGCGTGAAAAGAATCGGGCCAAGGACCGACCCTTGTGGGACGCCGTATGCACAAGTGGACGGCTGCGACCTTGCTGATCCAATGCTGACGTATTGTGATCGGTCCGTCAGGTAGCTGCAAATCCAGTCCAGTGCAGCACTACTAATGCCGAACGTCTTCTGCAGCCTCGCGATGAGGGTTGCTTTGTCGATTGCATCGAAGGCAGCAGACAGATCGAGGCCGATAAGCAGAGTGGTTGATGTCGTCCTGAAGCAGCATAGACATCATCTAAGATCTTCAACAAGGCCGTTTCAGTCGAGTGATGCCCACGATAGGCTGACTGATGACTGTTGAAATTACAGGAGCTATTAACGTGGGGCAAGAGACGAGCAAGGAAGGCACGTTCCGAAATTTTCGACAGTGTATTTAAGTTTGATATTGGCCTATAGTTGGAAGGATCATGCGGATCGAGCCCTTCCTTCTTCAGCAGAGGTGTGACACAGGCAGATCTGTAGCAGGCTGGAAAACGTCCGCTACTGAAAGATAAGTTACAGAGACGAACGATAATTGGAGTAAACACGTCAGCACACGACTTTAACAGAGACGATGGAAGGCTTCCATAGGAGATGACTTTCCCGGTAAGGATGACAATAGTTTGAAGATTTCCGCTGCATTTACAGGTGTGAGATTGTCAAGATTCGTGCCGACATGGTCCTTATCTGATGCGAGAGGGTCAATAGGTTGTCCGGACAGCTGCTTGGCAATCGATGCCTTTATTGAGTTAATTTTATTTATGAAAAAGTCTGAGAAAGCGGCACAGCGTCTTTGACATTCTTTAATCGATAAAACTTCAGGTGGCACTGTGGAATGCAGTATATCCTTCACTGCAGACCACTGTTGACGAGATCCGGTAGGCTTCTCCGATATGGCGTTGCTGTAATGTTGTTGGCGTGCTTCATTGATTAGTTTGTTGGCGTTCCGGCAAGCTGACCTATATGCGCGGCGGACAAGTTCATCGTCGGTAACCTTCCACCGCCTTTCAAGGCATCTTCGAAGTCGTTTTGCTTCTGTAGCTGCTGACGACAGCCAGCGATTGATCTTCTTTCCTAGACTTCGTGAGTTTTCTGAGCGGAGCCAATTGATTCAGGATGTCAGTGACGACGTCGTCTATCTGACGAGCAAACCCGTCAGGGGTGTCATCAGGGGTCAAAAACAGTGGCGAATTGATTAGTGCTTGTCGGAAGGAGCCAAGATCGAGTGTTTTCAGTTTCCGGTAGACGATCGTAATCAGCTGCCTCCTGTTTAGGCATCTAGCGACCGTCCACTTTACTAGACTGTGGTCGAACAGTCCGTGGCTGCTGCACACCTGTACGTTCTTGATTGGTGTTGAATTCGCTCCGGAAATTACTAAATCCACCAGACTTGCGCCGGTCGGCCCGGTACGTGTTGGACAAGCCACGAGCTGCTTCAAGCCGAAGACATCCAGCGCAGTGGTTAGGTCTTCGCTAATGCTGGATGAGATGTTTCCAGGGCAGTTAAAGTCACCGCAGATAATGAGACGGTCGCTGCCAATCACAGTAGTGATTGCTGCAAGTAAGTTGCTGAATTCGCAGTAGAAGTCATTAACATTCGAATCTGGCCATCAGTAGGTGTTAATAAAGAGGAATGAGAAGTTGGAGGTGATGATACGAACGGCTTGGAAGTGGAAACTGTCAGTTGTTATCGTGTTCTGGAGATGATGGGTTCTGACCGTGAGCGTATCACGGTGGATGATCGCCAGACCACTGTTTCTGCCCGTTCTTCGGGGGGGGGGGGGGGCGGAGCAGTGGACGTGTCTAGTCACGTACCCTGGAGGAGCCATGTCGAGCTTAATGGCATTGGGATCTTCAGCACAGATCCAAGTCTCACCTTAGGGGGGCAAAAAGTGTTGTTGACGAGATTCAGAGTCTTATATATGTCTATATTTGCATACGAAACACTTATATACATACATGAATAAAAACACATGTATATATAATGTATGTGTATATATATATATGACCTTATGAGAAAAGAAGTGATGCTGACCAGAATCACAGTCTTATATGCTTCTATGTGTATATATGCACTTATATATAAAATTATATATACATATGCATAATGTAATATAATAAATGTATATATTGTTGCGGGGTGGCACGTGTGGGCGGAGAGGCTAGAATGCCACCTGCAGGTGCCATCTGCAACAGATGTTGTAGAGTAGGAGTGGCAGTTGTCGGGTGTGAGTGTGAGTTAAACTCCGCCACTTTTGTTTTTTAAGTAGTGCCAGTCCCAAGCCTGGATAAAGGAGGAGGGCGACGTCAACGGCCTTTGATGCCATAAGGTGTCGTTAAACATTGGAAACTGCTTAAACTCAGTCCGGGTTCTGGTGCTTGATCTCGTTGGTCTTTTGAAGTATCATCCTCCTTAGTTTTGTTCTTTTGGTGGCCGGGTTCACCCCATGTCGTTTTGAAGTTGATCGTTTTGATGTTGATTCTGTCTCCCGCTGTGGATGACCTTTTCTTGTGAAGTTGACGCTTTGCGTTGTGAAGATTCTGATGTTCTTTGGACCTCTGTTCTCATTTTCTCTGTACAAGTGAATCTCATTTTTCCTTGTAAATATATGCCATTTGAAACTACTGCGGGGGTTTATTTCTTATACCCTAGACAAACCTGCAACAATATGCAGATGTATAAACAAATATAGGTAGGCATATAAATGTGAGCTGTGGTTCTGGACAACAGAGCTTATCTTTTCTCCGGCGGGTAATAAAGTCAGACGGCTGCATGGGAGACTATAAAGTCCAGCATCAGTCTTCTGAAGAGAAAAAACGCAGAGACTTACTTAAGCCGCCATTCTTATTCCGAATTAGGCATTCTGGCAAATATGTGTGGGAGTATGTTTGCACGTATGCATGTATGTATGTACTTGTGTGTATGTGTGTATGTATGTATGTATGTATGTATGTATGTAAGTATGTATGTATGTATGCAGTTATACAGCGCCGTTTCAAAATATAAGGAATTTATAAGAAATACCGCTATAGATATAGAGGTATATAATTATATATATATATATAATTAAAGTATAATATAAACGTATAGTCGCAAATGATCGAGTCAATGGCGGGTTTAGAAGGGCCAATCCGGCCATGACCTCAAAGGGCCAATCCGATCATGTCCTCAAAGGGCCAATCCGACCATGTCCTCAAAGGGCCAATCCGACCATGTCCTCAAAGGGCCAATCCGACCATGTCCTCAAAGGGCCAATCCGACCATGTCCTCAAAGGGCCAATCCGACCATGTCCTCAAAGGGCCAATCCGACCATGTCCTCATTCGATTTTTTATTCAGTTCAAACGGGTTTCGGCGAGGGTTCCCCTAAGAAATTGTAAATTTAAAATGGCTATGATAAAGGTGATTGTAACAAAGAAAAGAGGATAAAAAAGGATATAGGTGGAACAGTTGAAGCAACCCAGGGAAAGAGACTGAGATACCAAGCGTCACATGAAAATGTAGGTAAGAAGCAGAACACGAACAACTAACCCTTAAGCTAACCCTTAAGCTAACCCTTAAGCTAACCCTGACAGGCAGCCATGGGTATGAAGTATTAGCGACTTCATTTTTTAACCTCGGCATATATTGGCGGGTGTCTAGTCGTCTCCCTCGCCGCCTGATCTTCCCACCGACATTACATTCATTTCATGGTTGAATTCGCTAGGGGGTGGAAGTCGAGCAGAAATCTCAAAACATCTTCATCCCGTGACGGGTTTGAACCCTCACCTCTAGGTTGACAGTCGAGCATGCTAACCACTAAACCATCGGGTAAAAAGGTCCTCGAAAGTTTCAAAGAAGTCACTGGATCTCGACGAATAAGTAAGATCGTCGAAAATGTTACGCATTCATCCGCAAGGCTGTGGACATTAACCAGATATGTGAACCGCGAAAGTTAATACAGCCAGCAAACACAATCTGAGGCGCTAAAACTCCCACCATTTTGTTCCCCAGTGGCTCTGGGTTGTCCGGCCGCGAGCGCCACTGATGAGTTCATATTGAAGTGACGCTTTATAAATTCTTGATTACGATTACGATCCATCCGCCCACAACCGTGGTCAAATTGCCCCCTCTTCTCAACTTCCTGGATCAGCCACTGGATCGAGTAAACGGATTATCGTTGAGGCTGAGAGACAGATGGCCGAAGTGGTCCTGAATAGAAACAAGGGGTAAACACGCGGCGATTTCTAATGTTTATAGTCTGCCGCAACAGCTATTTTTGGCGCCACCCACGTTCCAAACACTCAGGTTCTCAAACATCGACGACCTAATCACCCAACCATCCACACACCAACCAAGCTATCGCTCACCAACCCAACCCACCCAATTATTAATTCATCCGTTAATCCGTTTATCTGTTCATCTTTCCAACCAACTGCCCGACCAGATACTTAATCGTCCTTCGGTCCGTCCCTCCGTCCGTCCGTCACTTTTTTCCTTCCTTCATCGTTCATCTGTTCTTCCATCCATCCAACCAAATTTCATCTACCCATCGACTCACCCATTCATTCATTCATTCATTCATCCATCCACCCACCCATCAAACCACCCGTCCTTCCATCCATCCAAACGAAGACGAATCATGATTATGAAATCTACCGACACGATTGGTTGTCTGAGAAGCATTCTTCTAATCCAGATCGCCACTGTCGGTTGCCCTGGGTTACAATGAAGACGTCACCTGTACTCGTCACCTGCTTCGTCAGAGGACTCTCCGTCTCCGATAATTGATCCGACTGCATGTCCAGCTCTCTATGCATTCAAATACCACGCAATGCAATGATATATAATAAGGCAAGTCAAAGAAAGGTAAGATAATAAAGAGAAAGCAAAAGAAGGTAAGATAATACAGAGAAAGCCAAAGAAAGGTAAGATAGTAAAGAAAAGAAAAAGAGAGGTAAGACAATAAAGAGAAAGTCAAAGAAAGGTAAGATAGTAAAGAGAAAGCCAGAAAGGTAAGATAATACAGAGAAAGCCAAAGAAAGGTAAGATAGTAAAGAAAAAGCCAAAAAAGGTAAGACAATAAAGAGAAAGTCAAAGAAAGGTAAGATAGTAAAGAGAAAGCCAAAGAAAGGTAAGACAATAAAAAGAAAGCCAAAGAAAGGCAAGATAATAATGAGAACGCCAAAGAAAGATAAGATAATAAAGAGAACGCCAAAGAAAGGTAAGATAATAAAGAGAAAGCCAAAGAAAGGTAAAGTAAGGTAACGTAGGACAAGGCTCGAATGTCGCTATCTTCATTTATAGAGATTACTGAATAAAATTTGCCTGCATTTGTTCAAAATATGTCAGTCATTAATATAGAAATATATTTGCCCGAAAGTAATTAATACGCAGTCGCAAGTCTATTCAGGCTCCTCAAAATCTTTGATTAAAGTAAAACTAGAGTGGATAAATCAGGAACTATTGTGCAAACATTCGAATTGGTAAGATTTCCAGTCAACAAAACTAGTATTTGCAAAACACACCATACTAGCACACCATAAACCAGTACACCATGAACCATATACCAACACACCATATACCATACCAACAAACCATATGCAAGCAGCATACATGTATATCAATACAGCCTATGGGCCTCTACCATATCACGTACCAGTCTATCTCACTGTATACAACAAAGTCAGATCCCATTAACTCCCAGTTTAAAACATTGTATAGCAGCGGATGATATCAGATAAAATCCCTTCCATCCTGCCACACACACACACACACACACACACACACACACACACACACACACACACACACACAAACACACACAAACATACACACATACACATACACGCACATAAACACACATACATAAACATACACACATACACACATATCGCCATGCCGTATTGCATACTGCGTGTACGATTCGGTGTACGAATCATGTACGATTCCAATTTATATAGCACTATTTCTATGTCATAGGTACAAATGTGTGTAACGACTTCTGTAAAGTTCGACTTGTCTGTTTGTCTGTCTATCTGTCTGTCTGTCTGTCTGCTTGTCTTCGTCTGTTAGTCTTTCTGTTGGGATCTCTGTTTGGCCCATTTTCCTGCATTGTTTATGTGTCTGTTCGTCGGACAGTCTGTGTGCATGAATAAATGTGTGTCTGCTTTGCCTGTTTGTCTGTGTATCTACTTCTGTATGTCTGTGTCTATGCATATGTCTGTCTGTGTGCCTGTATGCCTGTTTCTGTGTGTGTTTAAGTGTTTGTCTATTTGTGTTCGTATGTATCATCTGTGTGTGTGTCTGTCTGCCTGTGTCTGCCTGTGTCTGTTTGTATATGTGCCTGTATGTCTGTGTATGCATATTTTTGTCTATGTATTTCTTTAAGTCTGTGTGCGTCTGTCTGTCTGCCGTCTGTACCTCAGTACTTAAGTGCTCAAAGCCGAGATATAAAAAGTCAAGCGCAAAAGACAACATGGCCCCCGACACATCGTCTGCATCAGCTGCGGGAGATGCTGCGGAGGCTGGACCCAGCGGAGGATGCGGAGGGCGAGAAGGGATGTATGTATACACTGTACCGTATGCACGCATGCACATAAACATGGTACATTATACAGGCCGTGTTGTATACACGTATGTCTATATACGCCGACAGGCTCCGTATATATTATGTGAGCATATACACAGAATGAGTTCACACACACACACACACACACGCACACGCACACGCACGCACGCACACACACGAACGCACATGCACACGTGTAACATGTTCGCATACTGTGCTCGCTACAATACGAATAGGCATTTTAGATGGAAGCATTATGCTAGCCAGATACACGAACCGTGTTACGAATGCATGCACAAAACAGAATGCATGTAATACATAGGCATGTAAATGTATATAAATGTATGTACATATACATACATTTATTTACATATACATGTGTACTACACATACGCACGCATAGGGTACTGTCTATGCTTGTGTGCATATGCGCATAGGCTAACCTACAGACTATGCATTAATAGCCGAACTAAATATGCAGATTCCAAGGTTCGTTAACGTCTGTTGGTGCCATACATATGCAATCGCTATCGTAATTGCCCCTTGTCCGAACCCTAAAGTTATTTTCCTGCTAAAGGCGCTATATAAATTTTCCTCAGTACAATGCAGTTTATCATTCCCTTCCTCTTCCTTGTCTTCCTCATCCTTTCCTACGCCTTCGTCCTCCTCATCTTCCTCTTTTTCACCTTCTCTGTCCTGCTTCTCCTCTTGACCATCCTGTTCTTCTTCATCATCCACTCGGCCTTATTCCTCCTCATCTTCCTCTTCGTCCTCTTCCTCATCTACTTTCGTTTCTTCATCCCCCGTCTTTTCTGCATCCTCCACTTTCTCAACCTGCCTTTCTTCCTCTTTCTCATCCAAGTTTCGGCAATTCCATTTGAGCTGAGGCCCTATTCAGTGGACCGAGCAGTCAAAGCCCTTCTACCTCTCTCTATGTCTTTCTCCCTCTCTGTCTCTCTCTGTCTCTCTCTCTTTCTCTCTCTCTCTATCTCTGTCTCTGTCTCTCTGTCTCTGTCTCTCTCTGTCTCTGTCTCTGTCTGTCTCTGACTCTGTCTCTCTCTTTTTCTCTCTTTCTCTCTCTTTGTCCTTCTCTCTCTCTGTCTCTCTCTCTCTCTTTGTCTCTCTCTATGTCTCTTTGTCTCTCTCTCTTCCGTACAGAAAGCGAGCAAATGGGTGTTCTGCAAAAACCTGCGCTACATCAATCACCGTTGGACCAATTGCCTTCCGGCCGAACACCGGGTACATACCCCTACGACCTACTAAGGAAATAAACTCTCTCGCCGTGACGATTTCTCCGTTCGGTTCGCCCCTAAGTTCCGCTAATCCGAGTCGATACTACTCCGCGTCTAAGTCGCACTCAAACTGCACTACTTTCTTCCAGGTCGGTCTGTCGGGTGCGGATCGCACAGACATAAAACAAAATAGAGCGTTCCTGGGGAGCGGGGGGAGGGGTGGTTGCTTGCTGGTGCAAAGCTAAATCAAATCCGGGCGAAAACAGTTCCGAAAAATATTGTGATTGGTTCACGTGACTAGGACGAGGAAATGTGATTCTAAAAATACAACTGTTCTGTCGCTACTGTTTGCTGCCGAAGCGGCAGCAAACAGTAGCGACAGAACAGTTCTATTTTTCAAACTGAAGATCTGTCTTAATTACGGATGTATAAGTAAGTAAGTAAGTAAGTAAGTAAGAAAGCAAGTAAGGATAGTCCATGTTGTTGTTAAAGGCACATTAATTAAATCTGAAGCATCTTCATTGTTTCTTGGATAATTCTATAAATACAGATTGCTTGGACGACTAGGCCTACTTAGGCTTCCATTTTTCCACTAACTAAAAATTTTATTTCCTATCAAATTTTGCTATCAAGGCAACCGGATACTTTAAAATTGGCCTGACTGTGTTTTCCCATAAGTGAGCGGAGACGGAACCGTTTTCGCTCAGGAACAATCCTGGCACCACACCGAGCTTTGGCGGCCGACGTGGGTGCAGAGGTTAGGTTTCTAGCGAGGGATTCGGCGGTTTGGCCCGGTGCTAGGTTGTTTATTTGGCGCTGTATCCATTAGAGGCGCCATCTATCTGCCTAGTCCTACCGGGCATTCATTAGAGTTGATACGGTATCCATTAAATTAATTACGGCTGAAACGATCGACTAATAAACAAAATGACTTAGATTTCCTAAAGTCTACGTCGCATAATTTCGTTTTGTGTCGGTTTTGCCAGTAAGGTTCGCGACTGAACGCCTTTAGCACTTTAGGCGTTTATATATTATATACGCGCCTAATGTGCTCAAGGTGTTTATGTGATTCTAGATAAAGCTCGACTGTTAGACTATGTATAATACTGTATCGTTTTTACTGACGCTGAGATACTTTTCACTGCTTTTTATATCGTTGTTGCAACGTGCTGGCGTTTGACTCGCGCTAATAAAGATGACTTACTTATATATAGATAGTCTGACGTGTATATATTATATATTGTATATACCAAACTATGTATATGTAAGTAAATAAGTAAGTATGTAAGTAATCTTTATTAGCGTGAGTCAAACGCCAGCTCATTGCAACAACGATTCCTACAGACAGAGACTGCCCAATGTCTGTAGAAACGATGCAATATTATATGCAGTTTAACTCTATACACAGTTCTATATTTATGCTGTTAGTTCGGAAACTAATACCATGAAACTTTAAACAGGTCTACCGTCTACGGTTGGAAAGAAAACTAACAGATACGCGGCGCCACCTTGGCATGTTTACACAGGCATGGCTATGTCGTGCGGAGTTTTCTAGATATTTTCTCGGTTCTTCCTATTTCGGAACGGATTCGGTTCAAGGTTCTTCTGCTTGTCCGTTCTGCTACGGTTGGCACTGCGCCGGCTTACATTCGGGAGCTGTGTGTTCCTGTTTCCAGTCGACCTGGTGGCCGGTTGCTGCGTTCTGCCGCTCGTGGAGATATGCTGATTCCACATTACCGCATGTCGTTGCGTGCTCATCATGCCTTCTCCTGCTTTGGTCCATCGTTCTGGAACAGTCTCCCTTTAAACATTCGTACTTTTCCACTTATTTTAACTCAACGTTCATTCTCTGTTAACTTGAAAACGCACTTGTTTAGATCGGTAGGATATCCGTGTCATGAGCGCTTTTGAGAGGTACTTGAAGAGCGTTATATAAGTGTTTTTTACATTACATTACATTACATTACAATCACAAGCACAGGAGTATTCACAATTTTTATATTCATGCCGTGAGCGAATGATGAAGGATCTTTTATGCAGCAACTTTTGATATTCGAGTGTCTCGTAATTCAAATATATGCCCTTTTTCGTAAACTGAATTGATGAAGTAACTGGTTAAAACAATAATGGGGTGACTGGATGATTTTTGAAAACCTCTGTTCAGCTTTCTAATAAATATTTCTTGGCGTCATATTGCCTCCACTCCTAACGTGCTCATCAGCGTCGTATCCACAGAGCCAAGCTGTGGCAGACATGGTGCAGGTAAGCAAAGTTAAGTGTGGCTACTACTTGAATTGGTGACCGTCCATGAGTAGCAGGTCACTTGGCCCAACTCAGCCCGCAATCTCTCCGGGGTCAGTATTTGATTGAGCCTACCGACACAAGTTGAGAGGTTAAATCTGTTGTTTTTCTACGTAAGGGCGTCTCAGCCCGGATTATAGGCCTATATGCTCTCCACAGAAATCTTTAGTCAGCTTATTTTGTAAAGCGAATCGAGTTTCGACACCCTAATTTAGCCTGATTTAGCAAGCGCATTGTTTTTATACAACGAAACCTTACAAAAAAAGGAAATCATAAATGTAATTTTAATCTACAGCTGGAAAAAGTATCAGCATAATTTGCTGCTATCAATATGGAACCTTAGATATTGCGACTGTAAAATTCTTGCGTATCAAACTGCAAATTTTTGCAATTAATTACCTTTCATGAATGAAGTAAATAACACTTTCACTGTATAACTTTTCCCAGTCTCTCGTTGGCCGTATGTTCGCTGTATAAACTCGAGGCTTGACCTAGGTTTAATGGATTGACCCATTAACTGAATGACCCCTTTGCTATCGATAGAACAACTTATCGAGCAGTTAAAAATAACACGGAGCGATTAGGTAATTATCCCTAATCTCTTTCGGCCAAAGGTAGTGACTTGAAAAAACCAAGGGACAGAGTTTAAGCGCCGGCTTAAGACGCAGAACTCATACTGGCTTTTGATGTTACTCGATGCTGATCATTGTACGTGTAAGGGGCGAGGACTTACCTTCTCAAATTGACCTGATTTGCGTCTAATTTTGGCGCGCCATCGGTTGATGTATTCTATTATGCACTGGCGCAATAGAAGTTACTATTAGACCATAACAATAATAATAATTATAAAAATTCCGTGCTACATCATTCTGATGTTGTAATCTCGTTTGATTTGATTTTGTACATCATCCATTTATCATTTATTGTTGGACTCCTGTGCGCGCCGACATTTGACATTGTAAAAACACCCTTGACGTAGCTTGGTACTGAAGTTGCTGTATAAAATGTCTTGATTACAATTACAATCACCACTCTTAAAATTTTAGTATATCACAGTGTGGCCCACATGTAGACATGAATTATTGTGTATATGGTTATACTCAGGAGCGATTCTACAAAATGGGGCGAGGAACGATTGTACCTAACTTCTTATTTACCTAATTACCTTCCTTGGGTTTATTTTGAAAATATTTTGTTGATGACGTTTCCATTTTCCCAGTTTTTGACCTTTTAATGCTCTTACACTGAAATCTCCAAAAACCTTCTCTATATCTTATTTATATAAAACTTCTGCAGTGCTGCAAGTGCCTGTGGGTACGTCCGCTTTATGTTCTTCTGCCTGCCTGCCTGCATGTCTGTCTGTCTGTCAGTGTGTCTGTCTGCCTGTCGCTTTGATTCTTTTCTGTTTTGACAAGAATAAAATACTACAAATAAGTTTAGCACCAACCTGAACCCTAACCCTGCAAGGTTTCAACATGTTTCATCATTTCAATTGCAAAATTGTAAAGAAAGTTACACAAACTCAGGAAACACAGAAACAAATAGATTTTTGTCTCCTGGATAATATTCCCCGGGAGACGGGAGGCCCCCGAGAGATTCCAGCAGAAGATGAAAAGATTGGCAACCTAATCAGTATCTGATGTTACTACAGACACCATTTTTCAGTTTGGCTGAAATAAATGAACTACTTTAATGAATTCTATTCAGTTCTGATGATCATTTGAGTTTCTCCTCTTTTTCTTACTCCTGTTCTTTCCATGCAGACTTCAAGCGAATGATCACGTGACCACTGTGTTAGCTAGTCAAGTGCAGTCTGGGGATTTTCAGCAGTTCTTCTAACTTGAGAAGTGTTCGTACGAACGCTGTATGTTCTTCTGCCTGCCTACCTGCCTGCCTGCCTGCCTGCCTGCCTGCGTGTCTGCGTGTCTGTCTGTCTCTTGTCTCTCTCTGTCTGAGTCTATTAGTTCTTTTTGCTACATCTATCAGTTTTTCACTGTTCTATATATCTTCTTTTATCACTGTCGTTCTCTGACAGTGTCTGTCTGTCTGTCTGTCTGTCTGTCTGTCTGTCTGTTCTTTCCTCTCCGTCAGCGTTACTCAGCATTTCTTTTTCTCCTGGTACGTTGAATGATAAAGGCCGGAGTATGGGCGCTCTTGTCCGTATGTGTGGTCGCCAGTGTCTTTGTGCTTGAGTGTGTGGGTGTTTGTGTGGATGTACCTGTGTGTGGGAGAGGTTGGACAGCTTAAATAATTGCTCAAATACTTGCCAGCGGACATCAAACCCCGTCCCAACGACGAGGCTATTTGCTCTTCTACACAGCAGAAAGCACATCATCCCACAGCTTGAGCCACCTGTTCTAAAAAGATTCTGGCTCCAAAATGTCTGTAATTTATTTAATCTTACAGTGTATATAGCCCATCCAGTCTATATGTAGAGGCCTATATAGCAGACTCCAAGTCGGTCCGGTTAGCAGAGGATTCTAACTCTATCACTATAGCAACTGTATCATGTCTTGCTTCAAAAGTCCTTCCTTCGTTTTTTCTTTCCTACCTTCCTTTCTTCCTTCAATCCTTCCTTTCTTCCTTCCTTCTTTCCTTTCTTCCTTCGAGTTTTAAGTCCGTGGGCTCACTGCCCGTTGGTGCTAATCGCAAGCCTCTACTTGTTATACAATCCGGGTGTTATCCATTATACATATATCACCACCACTACCACCACTACCACCACTACCACACCACCGCCACCATCGCCACCGCCACCGCCGCCACCACCGCCGCCATCGTTGTCGCCTTCGTCGTCGTAGTCTCAAATTGCGCTATAATCTAGGACCTTACCTGGTGCGCGATATACCTTACCTAGCTAGCGAGAAGGTAGGATGGGTTGTTGTGCGGGGGTGGAAGAGAAACAGGCCTACTGTTTGTATTGATGGTCTTATAAGTCAGTCGATGGGTGACAGAGTGAGAGGAGGAAGAATTTCGGGGAATTCGAGGGAGGTTTTGGTCGGATGGACTGGAGAAGCGAGGCCGAAGTGACGGGAAGAAGGAAAAGGGGAGAAGCGCTTAACTTCCCCAAGGTTTCGTCTTCGTAAAGGTAGATATAGGTATACCAGCTTGGTCACCTATGTATTAGTATACACCGATTTACTAACAAATGATATCTATACATATATATTGGGTCTAATGTTGAGCGTCTTTAAAAAGCATATATATATATATATATATATATGTATATATATATATGCTGTTGTGTGTTAATGGAACGTTATGACTTAATTTTATACAAGGTTTGGAGTGTTTGGGTAATTTCTATCTTAAGACGCGTAATTGTTATGTAAGTAACGGCAGTTAACACGGACAGCCTATATGTTTTTACCAGTTTAGAAGGTCTTGTGTATTGATGTAGTTGAATACTTGACGACAGTTTTGTACCGTGTAAGTTGGTGTAAGTTAAATGTTTACACACGTAGTTGAGGTATATAAGTCATGCCATTGACACTCGTAGAAATTTATTGGAGGCCTATATGTTATAGATATTCTTAAAGGTCATTGTGTGTGTGTGTGTTTGTGTGTGTGTGTGTGTGTGTGTGAATTTAATCTGGTACTGGAGGAGTCCTGGATGTGAGCAGGAAAGTGGAGAATCTTGGACTTGACAAGTACCGAAATTGTCTTTGCATGTGGCAGCTGCGACTAGGGTTTGATTCCTAACCCAGTCAGGTCCCTTTGGATTGGTTTACTGCGCTGGTGGAGAAGATGAACGGAGCAGAGATAACGCCGGATGCCCGAGTCTTCTTCAGCAGACTGACAGACGGACAGACAGATAGACAGACAGACGGACGGACGGACGTACGGACAGACTGTGTTTTGTGCTTGTGAGAGGTTGCTTCGGTGGATTTCTTTTTGTCAGGGACTGTGCGACAGTTTTTGTTAGTGATGACCAAGAAAAGGTCTTTGTAACTAGCGAACTGTGAATAGATTTTGTGAAAAAGAACTATTGAAAATAGAAACTCGGTTGTTTTTGTCAATCAGTGTCAATGAATTTGCGACAATCATCATCATCATCATCATCATCATCATCATCATCATCATCATCATCATCATCATCATCATCATCATCATCATCATCATCATCATGGTCATCGTCATTGTCATCGTCGTCGTCGTCGCAATTGTCATCATCATTATCATTATTATCGTCGTCATCGTCATCGCTATCCGTCCACTGCATACATGTTTCCTTTGACAAATTTCTGCTGCCAGCCAAGTCGGGAAGAAATAGGAGAGAAACATTCCGGCCATGAAAAGAAAATCAGATTGGCGCGACACAAATGCCTGATGACATTACACCCAAGGAATTACATTACAAATGAGACAGAGAGCTTTATAACGATTTATTGCCAAACTTAACTTGTCTACATAAAGTCAGCAGACTACAAAATCGTTATCGTAATCGTAATCGTAAACACGAGATTTTCTATAGCGCCCCAAGATAGCTAAGTCACGGGCACCTGCTTATCCACAGAGCCCTTCACAATTATGATGATGATGATGGTGATAATAATAATAACACTAATAACAAGAATAACGATAATAATAGCGACATTAACAATATTAATAAATTTTATAACTTGTAGTGCTTGTATTACATGCTATTTTTGCTTAGAACAGCTTGATGCCAACAATCACGATGCCACTCACTAGTGCTTGGTTGAATTGGAGCGGAACATTATTGGTACAGAGTCAACACATACAGACGCCGGAAGCAGAACGCAACAGCTTACCTATAAATAGACGCTAACAACGAGCACACACGCGCACGCACGCACACATACAAATATAGCGCACTATACACGTACAGCTAGTGATCTATAGGCCTAGAAAAGGCTTGAAGGCCTATGGAGCTGCCTAGACAGGGTGGGAAGGGAGCAGTTCCCTAACTTAAGCAGCTGAGGTGTAGCTTCTAATGCGCATGTTACTACTAATTCAATCCATTGTGTACAATCAACACAATACATATATATATGTGAATATTTATGAATATATATATATATGTTCCATTAAACTGCATAACTATAGATATGTAAACAATGCGTGCTTAGATATTACACATACATGCTTATACTGTTCTACGTGATTATTCATATGCGTATAATTAGCAAGATGACGTTTTTCACAGGATAACTGCTTACTTAGTAAGGGACGGACGTCGAAAAATTCCGCAGACAGAAAAAAACGGAAGGAGTTTGTCTAGACCTACTTAGGCCCAGGTTTATCGTGGTAGGATTCTTCAGGCCTATAAACCAATGTATATCGGATTGAGAGAGTAGCATTGTAGCATCGAATGTCGACATCCAGTTTAGATGTACTAACAGCAAGGTAGCCCTTGACGCCAAATGGATAACGTTAGAGCCAATGATGACTATGATGAAGATAACGATGATAACACTGATGATAGAAACCACTCTCATCATCATCTTAAGCGTAGTTGTTGTCGTCATTATCATCAACATTAGCATTTGATTAGTTTTCTTGCCGTTAGTATGAAGAGTACTATGCTCATTGTTACTGTACTGCTTTTTACTAACATTATTGCTGCTATTATTTCTATTATTATTTGGCGTGATATATCACATAAATAGAATGTTTTTAATTGTTTAAATTGTAAAACAAAGTTCGTTATATTCGCTAAATCAAACATCGGAGGCTTAACACAACGAGTCTTGTCAATCCAGCTTAGCCGAACTATGTGCAACATTTTGTTCTGTAGCCTGTACAGCATTACGATACATAATTAAGTGTTTAGTATTCTCATAACTTGGAATACGTCCTCGGTCGGTGGAAGTACGTGAAGCACGTGAAAGCTTCTTAAATGGAATGTCTTCCGTCTCAGTGACCATGGAAAACTATCACCGGAAGCATGGAATCATTGTAGTATAAGAATCCAGCGGTTCTCAAACTTTTTGGTCTCAAGACCCCTTGACACTCTTAAAAATTATATACTGAGTACCCAAATTTTGAGCTTTTGTTTATGTGGGTTATTATGTCAATCAATATTTATCGTATTAGAAATTTAAACTGAGAATCTAATGTATTCATTCGTAATAAAATAACAATAAGAACCCATTACATATTAACACAAATAACATATTTTTAATGAAAAGTAACTATAGTTTCCAAAACAAAAAAATCTTTTTAGTGTTATTATGAAAATAGTTTAGACCTCACGGACCCCCTGAAATAGTCTCGGGGACCCCCAGGGGCCCCCGGACCACAATTTGAGAACCGCTGATCTAATCTAATCTGATGACTTCTATCGCGCCGTTATCATAATTCACAAGGCATCAATTGATGGTCGCTTTAAGTGAAATCGTGTTCAAAATCGCAAGCCGTTGGAGAAGCAAGGTCGACACTTTTGCGCGTATGCGTTCAAATGTTGTCCCCTTCCGCTGCTTTTAACTATTTCTCGTTGCTTTACTCCGGATTCTGAACACCAATGGTGTTGCTCTTGGTTGTGCTATTCTGTGCCGATGTCTTCTGTTCGACATTACTATGCTCTTGTGTTTTCCGGTTCTGTATTGGTCCGTTCTTGAATGCGCTATTCTATTCTGATGGCTTCTGTTCGAAGCCTATGTTCTTATCTTTCCCGATTCTGTACGCATCCCTTCTTAAATGTTCCATTCTGTTCTTATGTGTTCCCTTCGACATTCCTATGTTCTTATCTTTTCCGGTTCTGAACTGATCCGTTCTAGAATGTGCATTCGTTGTGTTCTGTGCTTTGGACTCGCCACTTCTTCCTTCTGCAATGTCAATATGTTCCTCATTTCTGAACTGCGTTTCCTTATCTTCTGTTCCTCCGTTCTCCGCCGTCTGACCTTTTCTGACCTTTCTTCCAATGTGACTCACCGTCGAAGCATTATTTTTTGGACCGTAAACTGGAAGACAGTACATCATCACATCGTAGTCCGGCTATGTTAGCATAACTGGAACACTGCCAAACATTTAGCTTACTCTTTTACGCATACTTGCTACATATACATAGCTTATGCGTCTCACAAGGAATCACGATGAATGCTGTCTATGCAATGTTGCGGGTATCAAATATGGCCCAATTCACTTGAGAAGCCAGTGCAACAGAACACAAAGAACAGATTGCATCTAATAGGACCCAACGGGATATTATACCAAGAACAGGGTGCAGATGTACCAGAGTATTTATGTAGCACCTTCTATAATTTCTTTAAGTTGCTATAGATCCAAAAGGGTAGAGTAAACAGAGAAGAGCAGAGAGGAGATAATACTAGAATGGATTAGAATAAAATTAACCGAAGGCACAGAACAGAACAAAATACGAGAACTCTGCACTCAAAGCAACCGAATGAATAGAATAGCGCATTCAAGAACGGACCAATACAGAACCGGAAAAGACAAGACCATAGTAATGTCGAACAGAAGACATCGACACAGAATAGCACAACCAAGAGCAACCATTGGTGTTCAGAATCCGGAGTAAAGCAACGAGAAATAGTTAAAAGCAGCGAATGAACAGAACACAAAGGGAATAGATTTGCATGGAATCGTGAAGAACCCAGCGAAATCGGATAAGAACAGTATGAACTGGCATACAACACAGCGTTAAAAATGGAAGATCATAGCAGCATACAAGGTATTACATGAGGCCGGGCCGTGTATGCATATAATATGAGAGAGAAAGAGTAAACACTGCCATTGCCGGCAGGTTGTCAGCCATCTTTGTTGACGCAGTTCGTTCGAGTGACGGGCGGCATTGTCATTCGATTACCGCCAGTTTATTCATTGGCTGCCGGCAAGTGTCGGCGGCGGAAACGACACTATGACGTCATGATGACGTACTTGATGACCGAACATGGAGGTGGCTGAAAAGAACAAAGGGACTGGGCGAGCGATTGGGATATATAGCGTCTCCGAGTACAAACACGCGTCTGGCTCGGCTGAAGAGAAGACCAGATGAAAGATGCGGTTGAAGAGAAGGAAAATAAGGGAGAGTAATAAACGAAGGAAATTTATAGATCAAGGATGAATAGAACGAGATTAAATATGACAAGAGAAGGGGAAGGGAGGAAAAGCAGTAGAATCAGAAGAAGATAAAGAAGAGGTGGTGGGGAAAAGAAGTCGGAGAAAAGAGGAAGAATAAAGGAAGATTGTGGGCTAAAATGAAAGAATCAGAATAAAATAAAAATTATAGAAATGAAAATAAAAAAGAAAAAATATAGAAAAGAAACAGAAAAATTATAGAAACGAAGGTAGGAGAAAGTAGAGGAGGAGGAAGAATAGGTTAACAGAGGAAGCCACATGGATTTTGATAGAAGAGAACGCGGAGGAATAGCAGAACGAGGAAGAATGGAGATAATAAGGACGATGAGGAAGTAGAATATAGTGACAATGATGAATCATCAGAGGTGAGGATGATTGGGAGGACGATTAATGAGAAGATGAAGAGCAATAGTAATATGATGTATAACAACAGTGGAAGATTAATCAGAGAAAAAAGATGAAGGAAAACCAGAACAACTCGATACGAAAGAACAGAGAATAGAAGGGCGAATAAAACAAAAAGGAAGAGTAAGAGGAGGAGGGGAGGAGGGAGGAGGAGAAAGAGGAAGAGGAGGAGAAAGAGGGAGAGGAGGAGAAGATGTCCAAAGATGGAGAAGGCAGGAGAAGGAGAATGGTACTTTACAGAATGACATGATAAACCATTTTCATATGCAACAGCGAGACAGCAGTAACACTTGGCTATGGCTTCATCACCAGCGCGTCCTCAGAATAATTTAACACCACATTTATGCAGCGCCGATGTGCACTGACGTCATGGCCTTCAGAGCAAGAGCCGGAAGGCAGAAACCGATCGGTCCTGGATTCGATTCTCGACCATTCTTCTACTGTCTCTGTCTCCAGGTTTTGGCGCGATGAGCCGTGACCCAGGCAGCCTAGGGTCAAGTTTGAGACGAAGGTCGATTGCAAGGTCAAGGTGAAAGCCTGGGCAGAGGCGAAGGGCAAGGTCGATGTCAATGTTGTGGCGAAGGTGACGTCGCCGCAACTGCGAAGGTCAGGGCCTTGGCCAAGGTAAAGTCGGGGCCAAAGCGGAAATTGATGCGGTCAGGGCGGAGTTCGATCCCTATAGCATTCCGTCTTTCTCGTCCCTTGAGCATTGACGGACGCTGATATTGGACCGCGACTTCTTGAGCATCGTCGCTATCTTGACGGTCAGTGTGTCTTTCTCCTTGACCTCTTGACCTCCCTTGCCCCCGCCTCCTCCTCCTCCTCCTCCAGATCCTCCTCCTGAGTCGTCCTTCTTTCTCTTCTTCTTCGGTTTGTCCTTCTTCGATCCCGAGGCTTCGTCGTCGTTTCCCGGCGCCGCGTCCGAATCCTCGCTGTCGGAGCTCGGTAGAGGAGTGGCACGCATGATCAGCTCGTTGACCATGCTGATGTCGGCCTCTAGGTCCTCGCGGTTGCTGAGGATCGAAGGGTCTTTGCCGATCTTGTTCAGCCTCTCGGCGGCCACACTCTCCATCGTTCGACGCATCAGAGGGTAGCGCTCGAGAACAGCGTCGAAGTGTTCGACGGACAGCGAGAAGAGGTTGCAGTAGGTCTCCGCTCGCACGCTCGCCACTCGCTTCGTGTTCGCCAGCAGGGCAACTTCTGAAAAAACAGAATTGGAAGAGGCATTTATATAGCGCCTTTTAAGGATATTCCTTCGTGCTGACCCGGAGGGCAACCTACAAAAAGAAGAGAATTGCAACAGAACATACAGTCTGTGCTACATTACGGCAAAGAAAGAGCAGACACAGATAATGAGCTGACAGAAACAGAATGGAACTGACAGTAAAAAGTACACAAGGGAAGAGAACCAGGAGGAAGAGCAGAGGGAGGAGGAAGAGCAGAGGAAGGAAGAAGAGCAGAGGGAAAAGGAAGAGCAAGTGGAGGAAGAGCAGAAAGATGAGCAGTTGGAGTAGGGAAAGTAGGAAGAGGAAGAGTAAGATGAAGAGGAGTAGGAGTAGGAACAGAAGAAGGGACAGGAGGATTAGGTGAAAGATTCAGAAGATTAGATGAAGAATGGAGAGGATTAGGTGAAGGATGCAGAGGATTAGGTGAAGCATGCAGAGGATTAGGTGAAGGATGCAGAGGATTAGGTGAAGGATGCAGAGGAATAGGTGAAGGATGCAGAGGATTAGGTGAAGGATGCAGAGGATTAGGTGAAGGATGCAGAGGATTAGGTGAAGGATGCAGAAGATTAGGTGAAAGATTCAGAGGATTAGATGAAGGATGCAGAGGATTAAGAGGAGCATGAGGATGAGCCTACCTCCGAAATACGATCCGTCGGAGAGGCTGGTGGCAACTTCTCCGTTCTGCGTGATGATGTCGACGATGCCTTCCTGGATGAAGTACATCTTGTTTCCGACGCTTCCTTCGCGGATGATGTAATCGCCCGGTTGGAACATCTCATGACGAAGGTTCGTCACGACGTCCGACACGAAATTCGGATCAGCATGAGTGAAGAAAGGAACGGAAGCGACAAGAGCACGGCAGTTGTAATTGATGATCTCCTGGGAATAGGAAGGACAGGTATGCGTCAAGGTGCACGCCAGGTATATAGCTAAGGTAGGATAAGTTACGGTAAGATAAGGTAAGATATATATATATATATATATGAAGTATACCATGGTTACTTATGGTAACGTAAGATAAGGTAAGGTATATTTGAACCATACCACGGGTGCTTAAGGTAACCGCTTAACTTAGGATAACTTAAGGTAAGATAAGGTAAGGTATATATGAAGTATACCACGGTTCCTTAAGGTAAGGTAAGATAAGGTAATGCAAGGCAAGCTAACATAAGACAAGGTAGAGGACGGTAAGATATAAGGCAAGACAAGGTAAATGTACGGTAACATAACGCAAGATATACATTAGGTATGACATGAGGATGCTAAGTAAGTTTAAGGTAAAGGTTAGCTAAGATACAATAAGGAATAGATAAGGTATATTTTCCACGGTTAGCTAAGTTAAGATTAGCTTATCTGATGGTAATCTCATTAGCAAAGATACGGCAAGTTAACGATAGGTTTGTTAAAATAAGACTGGATAAGTTAAGGTGAGGTAAGGGAAAAAGACACGGAAATGTAAAATTAGTTTAGTAAATATATAAGACAATGTACGCTTAGACGATTAAAGATTACCGTGCTATTGTGTAAAAGTAATCAGTATGGTAATGTAAGATAATTGAATTCAAATTGTGGTCAGATAAGGAAGGATGCGCCAGAGTAAGAAAATATCAGGCAGTGTCAAGTAAAATAAGACAAAAGTGACAAATATAAAGGATAAGTTTGCCAAAATGGCCTGATATTTTAGGCACAGCCAATCTATTTATAAGTACTAACCCGGCTCTAAATGCTTAAATTTACAAGTCAGTGTCGTATCCCTAGCGTTAGTTACCACCTTAGTTCATATAATGTAACTCGAGGTCAAGCAAAGTCAGAGAAGGGACGTAGCAAACAGATTAATTTATTGCGCGCCATAGAGATTAATTTATTGCGCGCAATAACCATTGAAACTACTATCAGATTGGGTTCTGCTTACTGCTGCAGAAAATCTGGGCGCCATAGAAGTCTTGCGATGTAATCTAGTGTTGCATTTGTATGCGTGGACGTTTACTTTGTTTTAGCGTAATGTAGCAGGACATTTATATAACGCCACTTCAAAGCAGCTGCGTCCGTGATGAGATATCTTTGTAAATAGCTGAACGTCTTTTCATCTTTCCGATCGATCAATTATCAAAGTTCGTCTCATCCGCCTGTTCCTCTTCATCATTCCACTGTCGTTTTAGCCTCCCCATGTTCTTCCTCCATTCGTCCGTCCATCCTTCCGTAGATCCCTCCCTCCGCATCTTTCTCTTCCTCGCTGTCTCTTTCTCTGTCTCTGTCTCTCTTTCTCTGTCTCTCTCTCCCTCCCTTTCCCTCCCTCTCTCTCTGTCTCTGTCTGTCTGTCTGTCTCTCTCTCTATGATTCATAGCCTCCCACTATGCCTTCCCTATCTCCGACTAGCCGCCCTTCCCTCCCCTAGCTTTTTACCATTTTACACTCCTTCCTCTCTAGATTCTTATTCTTTGCCCTTTCTTTCTCTGTGTGCCTCTTTCTATATTTCCTCTGCTCTCTCCATGTTCCTGTTAGTCTGTCTCCCTGCCTATATCCATATTCCTCTGTCTTCCTCTCTAGATCGCTGTTCCTCTGCCTCCCTCCCTCTCCATATCTCAGGCCCTCTGAGTCTTCTTCTATTCCTATGAGTCACATCAGACGACGAAAATCAATGATCACTTAGTGATGCGCATCTGAATGTTGTGATCTGGCCATTGCCCGCCATTATTTTCATACCAGCCTGCATCAGACAGACAGATAGGCAGACAGACACACACATAGACACACAGACACACACATAGACACACAGACACACACAGACACACAGACACACAGATAAAATGGAAGACAGTCAGGATGTTACCGAGCTCTTCGTCGCACTTTTCCCTTACTGACAGTTTCTTGCGCTTCTTTTCTTACACGATCTCTGCCTAAGACTCGACTTTTCCAACAGTCCCTCATCTGAAAGCCTTTCAGACCATACATCTCCTACGCAAGTTCTCAGCTTGCCCAAACCAGCAACCTTGACTGAGATTCGGAATCTCATTTCTCCTCTCCTGATAAACAATGTGCCAACAACTATTACACTCGATCGGTGGACACTATGACCCTTGTTGTCCCTCATATCAGAACAGTTTTGAGTTCTAGAACGTTCTCGGATATTGGACTGTGGCTTTGAAATGAATTCGCTGCCAAATTCGTTTCGTTTGTCAATTCTGTGAATTCATTCAAGTCTAAACTTTAGACTCATCTGTTTCAACTTCCTTACCCACGGTAGCCTAATTTAGGTATTCTCTGATCAATAAAAATTCGACTTGGGTTTCCAATGGATTACGATTTCGATTACGATTTTACTTAAAGCGACCATCGATTGATGCCTTTGGAATTGTGATAACGGCGCTATAGAAATCATTTGAATAAAGAATATATAGAATATCTACCAGTCAGGCAGATTCGCAGTTACCCAGGCAGGTAGACAGACAGACAGACAGGCAGAAAGACGTAACAGACCGCCACAGAGCCAGGCAGACATACATGCAGACTGAAAGATAGATAAATAAATAAAAAATATCGCATAAAGACAGACAGGAAGACATAAATACAGAGGTAGACATACAGACAGTCAAACAGAAACCAAGACAGACAGAGACCGAGAACCAGACAGACGAAGACAAATTTGACTGCATAAACAATGGAGTGTCAAATGAGAGATAAGGGTCTGTTCTTTTCCGATTCTAATAAACAATGAACACGGTATATCTTACATATATTTTCCTTCTATATATGTATGTAGGATACGTCTGATATGTATGTGTGTATATATATATATACATATAGTATATATATATATAGTAGATCAGACTATATCGCGGTGGAAATTCCCTCCGGCCGATAAGCTCAAGAGACGAATCGTTTGATAGATGTGGCGCAGAAATTCCGCTTGGATGGTCTCGTGTGCAGCGAAGCGTGAAGTCCAAGCGACTCCCTGTCGCGTCCAATCATTTTGAGATCATCCACGATCCAGAAATCAGGCCGCGGATGCACAGCCGACTTCTGATTCGGTTGTTGCCGATCAGGAAAGCGGTTTTGAACCCGGAACCACAGGTTAGTGAGGGCATGTATGTATGCGTGCACGTGTGGATGTATGCGTGGATGTGTGTATGTAGGCCTATGTAATGTATGTGTATGTATATGCCTGTGTAAGTATGTATGTATCTATGTATGTCACCACGCAGTATAAATGAGTACCGGCATAAGCTGGAAAGTAAACGGTAAGCCATGCAATGAACTGGCCTCCATGTCAAGGACCTTGGGATTCGTCCTTTGCCGGCTCAAGGGCCTAGAAAAGGAGATGAGTGCCTCCCCGACGTCTCAGTTGTGACATATGTGACACACTTTACTACTTTATGTATGTATGTATGTATGTATGTATGTATGTATGTATGTATGTATACATGTATGTATATATTCATGTATACATGTATGTACGTAAGTAGGTTTATATGTCTTGTTAAACATTATAAGACTATCACTGCACTGTTATTCAATAGATGGCAGTAGCAGTAATGGATTTCTTAGTTTGTTCGTTAGAGGGCAGGGGTGTGTACTCCTACAGTGATATATAGTTTGGGTTTGACTATGGCGATGAGACAGTCCGGATTTTTCATTTTGATTATCTTTAAAGAAATTAATTAATGTTTGTTTGTTTGTTTGTATATTCGCTGATTAACTTTATCATGTCTATATGTATGTATATTTTATGTATATAAAGCAAATGCACGTTCATCAACAGATCTAATGGGGTGAGTTAATAAGGTAATTTGTATTGGACCGGACGATCTCGTTTCAGTCCGATTCAATTTAGATTGGACTGGCTGCGCGTGAAGTCGGTGAGATCTGATAATAAGACAGCAGAGCAGAGAAGAGAGGAGGGAAGAGGAGAGGTCAAGACAGGATTGGGCAGCAGAGGAGAGGAGGGCAGAGCAGAGAAGAGAGGAGGGAAGAGGAGAGGTCAAGACAGGATTGGGCAGCAGAGGAGAGGAGGGCAGAGCAGAGAAGAGAGGAGGGAAGAGGAGAGGTCAAGACAGGATTGGGCAGCAGAGGAGAGGAGAGCAGAACAGAGAAGAGAGGAGGGAAGAGGAGAGATCAAGACAGGATTGGGCAGCAGAGGAGAGGAGGGCAGAACAGAGAAGAGAGGAGGGAAGAGGAGAGGTCAAGACAGGATTGGGCAGCAGAGGAGAGGAGGGCAGAACAGAGAAGAGAGGAGGGAAGAGGAGAGGTCAAGACAGGATTGGGCAGCAGAGGAGAGGAGGGCAGAGCAGAGGAGAGAGGACGGACAAGGCAAGGGAGCAGAGGAGAGAGGAGGGAGGAGGACAAGCCAGGAGAGGAGAGGACATGCGTACCTCTCGGAGGCACTCGTTGACCTCAGCGAGTATACTCTGTTCGTCGAACATCTTGCCCTGGTAGCGGTGTTCGTAGTAGTCGGTGATCTTCTGGCGCAGCTTGCGAGGCAACTTCCGGTAGATCATGTACTCCTCCACCTGCTTGAACTGAAACACAACGGCACACAGATGTAATGTAATTTAATACAATGGCAGTAAACTAAAGTAAATGCCACAGCAACTGACCATGAAATGTCTCAGTTGTAAAGAAAACGGAGTCGACTCATCATGACAATCATCATGATAATAACAATAACAATGTCCCTGATGACGATATCATCACCGCGACACCTAAATTCTAAATTAACGTACCTGCCAAAAGTTTGCACTGACTTCTACAAGAATTTGATCGCAGCATGATGACGATATCCATCGTCATCATTACCGTCATCGTCATCGTCGTCGTCGTCGTCATCATCATCATAACAGTGGTCAGCTCCATCATTGTTGTCTTCATCATCGCTATCATCATCCTCGATCATCGCTGTCACCATTACCTTACTTATTGTCATTCAAGAGCATCAATGCTATTTTCATTTGCTGCTGTTACATTAATGCTCCCGTTGCCATGACACCAGAGGGAAATCAATTGCTGCGAAAGGAAGCCGAATGACGTAATTGATTTATGTAGCGCCGCGTCGTCCCTGCTGACCTTTTCTCTGTAAAGTCTTCTAGATGTGTCGAATGACTGGATGAGGGTCGTCGAGTGACCGACGAAGAGGGCGTAGCACGTGGCACCGGTCAGCATACTGACCGTGGTCAGCCAGACGTCCGTCGTGCTCTGCGGAGGATATCGACCGTAGCCGATGCACAGCATGTGTGACAGGGCCTTGAATAGAGCCCACGTGTACTGTTCCGACCAATGGGCATCCTGCATTTCAAACAAAACGACGATACATCAGGACTAGATATAAAGGAGTCAACGATGCGAAGGACGTCATTCATTCCGTCCAGCGTTTAGTCGTTCTTTCGTTCTTCCTACCATCTCTGTTTCTAGCCGGTCTTTATTATTTCATTCATTAACTTTCAATCTATCCATCCATCCGTCCATCTATCCAACCATCCATCCATCCGTCCATCCAGTTATCCATCCGTCCAGCCATCCATCCATCCATCCATCCAGCCCTCATTCATCCATCCATCCATCCATCCATCCATCCAGCTATCCATCCGTCTGTCCATCCGTCCATCCATCAATCTTTCCATCCATCAACCCCTCCATTCATTCATCCATCCATTCATTCATCCATCCATCCTTCCATCAATCCAGCCTTCCATCACTCCCTCCATCCTTCCTTCCACCCGTCCGTCCATCCGTTCATCCATCCATCCAATCATCCATCCATTCATCCATCCATCCAACCATCCATACACCCCTCCATTCATCCATCCATCCATCCATCCATCCATACAGCCAGCCATCAATCCCTCCATCCTTCCTTCCGCCCGTCCGTCCATCCGTCTGTCCATTCATTTAGCATAGGCCTACTCTCTAACTCTGTGTCTGGGGTTCGAATTCCGGTCAGTCAGCCGAACGACTACCTGTAGCTCTTCGAGAGCAGCCCAGCTGTCGCGCGGGAACTCTTGTAGCATCGGAACAAGCCACTGAAGACATCCGTTCCAGTGACCGAGCAGCAGAATCAGACAGACGAGGTTGACGATGCGCATGAATTTACTCGCAACTGTTAGGAACTGCAACACAAAAGACGTAACAGAAGGAATGGCGTGGAACGGTAAAGCAAAACAAAGGTAAGGTAAAGTCGGGTAACAAAAGGTAAGATGAAGTAAGGTAACGTAGGCAAAGGTAAGGTAAGGTAAGGTAAGGTAGAGAGCAGAAACAGTCACGTAGTGTCACATTTTAAGGTAGAGTAACGTAAGGTAAAGTAACTAAATGACTGTAAAGCAAAGTTAAGTAATATAAGGCAATGTCAGCCAGGTCACATTTAGTAAGTAAGGAAAGTCAGAAAATGTGATTTTTTTAAAAAAGAAGATAATGTAGCATAAAGTAAGGGAAGGTACTTACTTGCTTACTTATAAGAAAAGGCGACTAAAAAAATAAGCAATCCTTAGATGTTGGTCTTATATTTGGCTGGAAAACGGATTGCCAAATGTACGTATGTATGTATTTATGTACGTAAGTTTGTATTTTTATATGTATGTATGTATTTATGTATGTATTTATGGATGTAAATATGTATGTATGTATGTATTTATGTACGTAAGTTTGTATTTTTGTATGTATGTATATATTTATGTACGTAAGTTTGTATTTTTGTATGTATGTATGTATTTATGTATGTATTTATGGATGTAAATATGTATGTATGTATGTATTTAAGTACGTAAGTTTGTATTTTTGTATGTATGTATTCATGGATGTAAATATGTATGTATGTATGTATGTATGTATTTAAGCCAGAAATGGACGAATCCTGAGGTTCTGTACACGAGGCTCGTGCATTGCAAGACTTGTCATTTACTTTCCAGTTTAAACCAGTACCAATTATATTGCTTGATGTCAGAGACATGTGCGCGTGAAGAATTTGCCCACTGTCGTCACGTGGAGTCCGTTCAGTATGCTCGAACCCGCAGTCGTTGCATCACATATCAAGCAATATACACTCGTGTCTTACACCGTGCCGCACAGGCATTCGACACGTGTGATTACTATACTGTAACATGTGGAATTTTTGTTTGGCTTTCGACCACACTAACTGATACCAGACAAATTATTCTCAGAAGCGTTCCTACCAAAACCTCGAGATCTCCTGTTAGCACACATTATTATTTATTATTTCTCTATTTATTAGGCGCCACTATCTAATGACTTATCATCAATCGATGGCGCCGAGCAATTGTGAGTTAAGGACTTGCTCAAGGTCCCTACACAGTAATCGTCTCGGAGGAGGCTCGAACCCGTACTCTCAGCGTAAGAAGCCGTGCGCTCTATCCAATATGCTACCGTGGCCCATGGTTTTATTGGCACAGCTAGGCCTACATCTAGACACGCAACTTCGTCGCGTAAAACCAGCTTCAAGCAAGACACGAGCCATCATTTTTTGGTACACGGTGTTTGGTACAGTAGTTTCCGAACACTACGCCCGCACTTTGAGTTCCGCCATTGCTACTAGTTATTTACAACTAGTAGCTAATGACTTCCGCTGAAACCTTTGCACAGGAAGCTAGACAGTGGAGTCTCACTGCCTCCAATTTCAGTGCCATGAATGACGGTCGATAATGCTAGGCGGAAAAAGCTGCGGAATGCTCTCGGTATTTCGATCCGTCGTGCGGTCAATGTCGACTGCACGCCATGACACTTCGATTTATTCGGGAGGCGACTGATTGGCCGGATAAGCCGGACCAATGCGTGTAGGATTATTACGCATGCCACAACGCGATTGGCTAGTTGAATGATTACGAGATGTGATTGGCCAGGCAGCTGACCGTATCTTGTGATTGGTCAGGAAATGATTACGTCATATAATTATATAAAATATATATTGTATATGCATAAATATGAAATTATATGTAGGCACAAGCCCTGTGAAAATTGCAATGATTAATTTAGTTAAGTGCGTTAGAGTTAATTACATTAACTTACACTAAAATACAAGTCTAAACTTGTTAAAACTTCATTTAACGGGAGTAACGTATCCGAACTGCTTTGCATTACCTTACCCTAAGCTTTCACTTTACTCTTTACAGCCAACTGTTCTAAACTAAAGCTGCTCTGTTCTACCCTACCCTAAACGATCTGTTTAGACCAGGGTGACTAGACCAGCGTGACAATCATTATACTATACCTCACAGAGATGTAATTTCGGTCTCAAAATCTCGGTTTTGAAACAGTCTCAAGACGTATCTAAAGTCTCGTCTAAATCTCGTCTCGGACAGACAACGTCTCGGTCTCGTCTCTGTCTCGGGACAGGACGTCTAGGATCTCCTCTTGGTCTCGCTTGTTGAAGTCTCGTGGACAAAAGCCAAGACTACATGTTTGTGACAGGTTGAAAAAAATCGCATTACTGCCCATTGGTACTACCACACGTAGAACGCATATATAGCAGGGAGAAGTTTACCACGTATGGTGCCACCATAGGGATATTTAATTCATAAGCGCTTAATTGCAGACTGCTGGTGTGCATGCATTTTAAATTATAATCTCATTTGCAACACACCATAACAACTTTCTGCTTTTGTGACAGCAGATGTATAGTTACCCACAGTGAGTTGGCCGCGGCATAATCATTCCTGCAGGTTACTAGGTTTAAACCATGAAATTTAGCACTGAATGTTGTGCCAGAATAGTAGTAGTGGTAGTAATAATTGTAATTGTAATTAGTGATAGTAGCAGTAGTAGTAACACAACAACAACAGCAATAAGAATAAATATATTACTAATACTAATGATAATGATTTTCCTTATAATTATATTATTTCTATTATTATTATTATTATTATTATTATTATTATTATTATTATTATTATTATTATTATTATTATTATTATTATTATTATGATCATCATCATAATAATAATAATATGTTCATAGTAGAGTTCCGGAGAAGCAGATGGCGTTCCCACGCTGGACAGCCACTGAAAGTCTTTAGAGCAGGTACTATTATTATTATTACTACTACTATTATTATTATTGTTGTTGTGGTTGTTATTATTATTGTTATTATTATTATTATTATTATTATTATTCAAATACTAATGATAATAATTATAAAAATAATAAAAGTAATAATAATAATAATAATTGTTATTATACCTTAATTCTCTCTTACTTTGCATTTGGAACTTGGAATAAATCAAGTTCATTCATAAATATGTAATGATTGATTTCCGCAGAGTACAAAACTGCCGATACTAATTTCCTACTGTATGCCACAGACCCATGATGGGCGGAAACCTATAACATCATGTAGGCTCGTAGTTTGTCTGCCTTCCTGCTGTCGGTCTGTCATCGTGTATTCACAGAATTAACACTACTAACATTATTAACAGAATTGCGACCTGAGCTCCTTTCTCTCGCCCTCTCTGTGCTCCCAAGGTACCTGAAAAGTGTATACTTTTCCAAAAGTCTTATCCCAATTCTTCCTCTTCCCCTTATCTCTCTTCTCGCTTCAGTTTCAAGCACCATCTACCGTAACCGTCTGACTGTCTGACTGTCTGACTCCTAGATTTTAATCTGGAACCAAACCTCGATTTTGTTTTGACTGAGCGCCTCTGAATAAGCTGGTTACCGACTTAGCTTTCGTTGGGCCTGTAGAAATCTCGGGATTACGATTACGATTACTGTTTAACAGTGATTCTATACTTGCTCGGGTCGGGAGCGCCTCTGTTGAGTTTATCCAATAAGAGGCGCTTTATAAATCTCAAATTACAATTACAATTAATAAGTTGCCAACTACTTTTCAAACTGGAAGTACCCCAAAAACGAACTAACGTAGCATAACTGCATCCGTAAATACAACGACAATAAATAGATACGAAGCAAATTATAAATTATTGAAAAATCATTATGAAACTTTAGGAAAAAGTCAACATAGGTCTACACTACAACAGTAACAAAACTGCTCCGTGCTGACAATAAAATACACTTTGAAGGACATTTTAGACTCGGTCTCGTCTCGGTCTCGTCTCGGTCTCGTCTCGGTCTCGTCTCGGTCTCGTCTCGGTCTCGTCTCGGTCTCTTCTCGGAGGATAACCGTCTCGTTTTTCTCCCTTAGCCTCTGTCTCGGTCTCGTCTCGGTCTCGTCTCGGTCTCGGTCTCGTCTCGGTCTCGTCTCGGTCTCGTCTCGGTCTCGTCTCGGTCTCGTCTCGGTCTCGTCTCGGTCTCGTCTCGGTCTCGTCTCGGAGGATAACCGTCTCGTTTTTCTCCCTAAGCCTCTGTCTCGGTCTCGTCTCGGTCTCATTTCGGTCTCGTCTCGGTCTCGTCTCGGTCTCGTCTCGGAGGATAACCGTCTCGTTTTTCTCCCTAAGCCTCTGTCTCGGTCTCGTCTCGGTCTCATTTCGGTCTCGTCTCGGTCTCGTCTCGGTCTCGTCTCGGAGGATAACCTTCTCGTTTTTCTCCCTAAGCCTCTGTCTCGGTCTCGTCTGGGAGATTCAACATCTTGATCTCGGTCTCGACTCGGACTTCTATGTGAACGTTTCGGTCTTGTTTCGGTCTCAGCCCAAAGAGTCTCGTGGGCATCCCTTCTACCCCACCCTAGACGACCCCACCCTGCTTGGACTAGTGTGCCAATCGATATGCTGCCCTATGGAAGACGACCAGTGTGCTAATAATAAGCACTGGGTCCATTCGCAGACTGACCAATGGCGTTGTTAGGCCTTTTGCGCCCTAGGCATTTATTCCGCTCCAACGTTCTCCCCCCTTCGTCGCAAATCGGCGGCGCCTGTGACGACTTGATCGGCGCCTCGAGAGTCTTCCGCCGGGCAGTTTACGACCCGGCGACGACGACCGTCATTCCGTTTGTCTATGGACTTATTTACGAAGGCAGTTGGACGCAAAACCTTCGGACCCCTTAAGAACAGCATCTGAACGCAAAAATCTGGACTCCATAATAACAGCAACTGAACCAAAATTCGGAATCATTTACGACATCAGCTAAACGCAAAATCTGGACACACCTAAGACAACCATTGAAAACAAAAAATCTGATCACATTTACGATTACATTTACATTTCAACAAAACCGGACTCCTTTATGACGACAACTGAACGCAAAACAAGACTCCTTTAAAGAAGGAGTAACTGAACTCAAACCCGGATGACACTAGAGGCAGTTAGACAGCAAAACTCCGGGACTCATATGTAATGCAATCGGACATTAATGTAGCGCCACCTCACAGAAACTCCTCAGCGATATTAAAAGCGGCATTACATTCCAACTCATCACCAATCAACGAATCATCATCATCATCTTTATCATCATCATTATCACAATTCCCAAATTTATCACCATTCTCGTCGTCATCATCGCCTTATTCATTATTATCACCATCATGACCACCACCACTATCGTAATCATCTACAACGACCATGTAAAGACAACGCATGAAGTAATAGTAGCAGCAGCGGCAGCGGCAGTAGTAGTTATTGTTGTTTAACTAACAGTATTAGTACAGTACAGCATCAAAGCATTTATATGGCGCCTTTTAGAGACCTCTCAACATTGTTGCTTGCACGGATATCTTTCTACGTGGTATTCCTGCAACGATAATAAATAAAGACGACTCAAATGAAGACGACGACGAAGGGATGAACAGAAAGAGCAAATCGAGAGGAGAGGACGATAAAATTGAGCCACACAAATCCGGATTTCCCTCTATTAGCCCCAAAGGCGCTACAACGGAATTGATTTTCTGGCTGAAACTGCAGCTGCCAAGAATATCCGCTGACTTCACTCGCTGCTAACTGCCCAGACATAAACTTTATGCCACGAACAGCCATTGATGCTTCTCATATATACACATATACATCACGTACTTAACTTATACTCTCCTGCGACCTATATAGCTGCCATATCATATGCATATGTATATGACTTATTACTTATGAGGCTTATATATATATAATTATATAGTTTCCTAACGTTAACACGTATACACTGCGTGATATAGGAAGAAAATGATGATGCATATATATATATATATACATAATTCAGTGTGTAAATATGCGCTCCTTATCTCAATATATAAACAGACTGACTGAAACTGTAAACTCGTATAAAATTATTACCCGGTGGGACAAAAATTTACGGTCAAGATGCAGCTATGAGTTAAAGCGTTGGTTTTGGCTTGGGTTATATGTTTATTTTGGAGGGTGGCTTAGACGAAAAGGGAGCGGTGGAGAGATGAACAAAAGGCTTCAAGGAGCAGGGGCCTTGGGTGGGAGTGGGGAAGGCAGAGAGGGTTGGGGTAGGGTGGGGTGGATCAGTCTTTGATGGACCCTCCCTTCTCAATCCTCGCTTGCTTAATATCCACCGATCGATCACCATTTCTTCTCAGTTGCCTTCGCTCTGTTATCTCCATCAAAACTATCGGAAGATGATTGGCTGCAGACGACGATGACGTCAGCGGTGACGTCACCGTCTGTTACAATGATTTTGAACAGAAGGGGAAAAGAGGGAGTCAGAAGTGGAAAGTGGACGGGGAGAGAGGTATGGACAGAGGAAAGGAGACAGTCGAAGACAGACAGAGAGGGAGGCACAGTAAAAGCAATTCTTTCTCAATCAAACTGGAATTCATCTTCCTTTTCTCTTTCGATATCGAGTGCCATATATTTATGTGATATAGTTAGGTACTGGCCATAAATATAATGTTGAATATATTCGATTGGCAAACCTGAAGGAGAGAGGCAAAGAGAGTGCGAGAGACAGAGACAGAGAGAGAGACAGAGAGAGAGTGCGAGTGATAGAAAAATGAGTTATCTGCAGTAGCGCGGGTATAATTTTGTGCATATATCAGAGAAAGTGAATAACCTAACCGCTAAAGTTTATCATGATCATAATCATCAAAGCCATCATCCGCCTCCTACTCATCATCATCGTCGTCGTCATCAGTTTCTGACGCCAGCTGTTTGGCGGCGATTGGTGCAAGTAAAATAATGATCTCCATTCTTTCGGTCTTTTGTAAAAGCCACATCTCCTTTTGTGTTTAGTCCAAGACTTGTTATGGCTTCGTATGAACTGTCTATCCTCGGCGCAGTCTTGACCTTCCTCCCAAATACGTATATGCAATTGAAGCATATGCAGATAACTCATATGTAATAAGTCATTTATAAGTAGGTAATATGCAATTAAGTAATATCCTCATTTAGCAGACAAGACAATCATTGTTACCACATATCCAATGAAAAAATTCATTGAAAATTCATTGAAAATTCATTGAAAATTCATTGAAAATTCATTGAAAACCAACGGATATTTTCACTCTCGCATGCAGAACAACAGTAGCGATGTAAGAAAATGGACGCAGTTAAGCTAATATGTAAATAAGTAACAAGTAAATAAATAATATGTACGTGATATGCAAATTATGTAAATCAGGAATATGTACATAAATATTATGCAAATAAGTCATACGTATAGATAAATAATATGCAAATAAGTCGTATGTTAAGTAATTACGCAAATAAGTAACAACAAACAGAAGCAGCATGTAAGCAAGTATGTGGGATAGAACATGAAGAAGACGCCGAAATACGAAAAATAATAAAAAAATAACTAGGCAAGTTTTATCACAACCGGGTTTATGTCATAATTTTGACGATAATACTATAGGTTCACAACAAGAGCTTGGCACAAAATATGGGATCAACAAGATAGTCTGACAGAACCGGACATGTCAACGATATCATGCAAGTCCCATTAATATATATATATGTATATATATACACACACACATATATATATATATATATATATATTAGGCTCATACGGACAATGTTGTTCAATCTGCCAAACCATAGATATTATGTACATTATATATTACGACTCATGTACACATATATATTACAAGCTTTTGCTAAGAAGTCTAACATAATTATATATGTGCACCTATACCTCAAACATACATATTTGTAAAGATAGATCAGAGTGTATATATATATTATATATATATATATATATATATATATATATATATATATATATATATATATATATATATATATATATATATATATATATATATATATATATATATATGTAACAGTCCACGGAAACAGGATCAACAATCTGAGATTTGCGGACGACGCTATAGACCAGACTGACCAACAAAGAAAAACTAATCGGAAAAAATATGAAAACTCTATACAGAGAAGGGAAGGCTGCTGGAAAAGAATCCGCATCAGAGGGACAACATCTGTGGTATTTGATGCTGAGGGGAACGAGATCCCAACGGAGGCAAGCACGGGGTACAAAGGTAAAATTGTAGGCGAATGTTTATACCCCGGAAGCCTGCTTACATGGGACAACGACTGTACACCAAAGAGCTACGGATGAGAACAGCAAAGACAGTAGGAGCACCGACGAGTTTCAAAAAACATTTGGGGAGCAAAGAGATTACAGTGCACACCAAAGTGAGCATCGTCAGAAAAAGCAGAGCGAACATGCAAAAACTACAAAAAACTACAAAACTACAAAAAACTACAAAAACTACAAAAAAATACAAAAACTACAAAAAACTACAAAAACTACAAAAACTACAAAAACTACAAAAAACTACAAAAACTACAAAAACGACAAAAAACTACAAAAACGAAACGACACAGACATGACAAGGATAGATTGCTGGCATCTGAGATGAGGTGCTACACAATTATCTTTCCCTCAGATGGCAACCGAAGATAGCAGACGCTGAGCTACAAAGACGAGTGGGTTCCACACGAAACATCGGACAGCAAGTAATGGAAAGGAAACTGAATTTCTTTGGAGACATCTGGAGGATGGATAAGACCAGCATGGTCAAACACGTCCTGTTTGGAATGATGGACGGCACAGGGATCAGAGGTAGACGAAGCAGAGAATGGCTGGACGACGTCAGCTACTGGCTGCGCATAAGCTCAGCCTGTTGGCACAGGACTGCAGAAGCCAATGGAGAAATAGAGTGAGTCATGCGATCGACACCAACAAATGATGAACCCATAGATTTAGAGGAAGGGAGAAAGAGAAAGAAGATTAGAATACCACATATGTGTGTGTGAAAGAGAGTTTCTTATATATATATATATATGATGTATATATACAATTGTTAGATGTATATATATATACAATTATTAATCTTCTTTGCAAAAGCTTTTTTATTATGTTTTACGTGGATATAGAAGGAGAAGACATTAAAGGAATTTCGAGTTTGTGACGGTCGTGGTCCTTATGAGAATTGCCTCCGTCTTCCCTATTTCTTCTTTCCTTGATACCGGTCTCTGCTCGCCCTGCTTCCCCTCCCGGCCATCCTCCGTCCAGTCTGTTATCGCGCCCCAGCAGGACAGGATGTGCCCGAGTCTAGGGACGAGGAGGATGGAAAGGGAGATGGAAGAGGAAGGATGGTAGGGTTGCAAGGGGAGACACTCAGTCGAATTGCCTGAAATCAGTAGCCCGATTTAGTATGGCCTATTACGCTGGGTGAAATAGATCATCCGGTCGAAACAAGTATATTTATGCTCAGCTATTATTTATATATACATATATATATACATAAATATATAAAACAGTTGCTTGTATGTTTATAATAAGCCTGACATTTGCATATATTACAAGAGATAAAATATGTCATATGGTGCATATGCATTATGCGAGGATGGATAATATGGGATAAAATGGAAGGGGAGGAGGAGGAGGAGAAGCAGGAGGAGAAGCAGGAGAAGGAGGAGAAGGAAGAGAAGGAGATTGAAAAGGAGAAGGAAGAGGAGAAGGAGGAGAACTAAAAGGAGAAGGAGGAGAAGGAGAAGGATAAGGAGGAGGAGAAGGAAAAGGAGAAGTAGAAGGAGAAGGAGGAAGAGGAGAAGGAGGAGAAAGAGAAGGTGGAAAAGAAGGAAAACGAGGAGAAGAAGAAGGAGGAGCAGAAGGAGGAGAAGGAGGAGAAGGAGAAGGAGTAGAAGGAGGAGGAGGAGGAGGAGGAGAAGAAGGAAGAGGAAGAGGAAGAGAAGGAGGACTGGGGACGTGCCACAGCAGAGATGAATTGCTTATGCATCAATTCTGGGATTAATTTTTATCAGGAACAATCAATCTTCCCTTAACCTGTCTCGTCATCTCGACGCGTGTGTGTCCGTCTGTCTGTCTCCCTGACCCTGTCTGTATGCTTGCCTGGTTGTCGCCACGTAATGACGACGACGCTGGTCAGACAGGAATATTGGCGCCATAGAAGTCAGTTGGTTTGAAAATGTAAAACCGTGTTTTGTAATGTAAAGTAAGGTTACATAATTTAAGGTAAGACAAGAAAATGCAAGGTAAAAGAAGGTACGAGAATGTAAGGTAATGTAAAGTAAGGTATGTTATTACACTACATGGTAAGGTAAGGAAAGGAACGCAAGCGAAGGTGAGGTAAGGTAAGCTAATGTAAGAGCTAAGGTAAGGTGAGGTAGGTTAAGAAGAAATGAGGTAAGCATAGGTTATAAACCATGAGCTACCAGATATAAAAATAGTTTTCACTGACCTGTCCGATATCCTGATGTAGTCAACGAAGTAGAAAACAATCAACAATTTCACAATTAGCAATAATTAGCCATCAAATTAATTAATTAACAACAATAAGTTTCGCTCTAATGAGCAGCGGCAATTGTTCGTATTTTTAGAAATCACTTGGATATTTGCTGGCATTAGCTGTTTTGCTAAGTAAGGAATATCAACGTTCTCTCCAGTTCGATTGATGTTCTAAAGAAAGGGGCCTAGTTATGTTATTATTAATTGATTGATTGATTAATTGATTGAATGATTGATCGGTCAGGTCACTGGTTGATTTGGTTTTACTTTCCCCTTAAACTCCTCTCTTATCATTAAAGTAACCGTGACGTAACCACTCTCTAAAGGGACGAACGTCTGACCTTACCTTGCTTTATTTCACTTAAACAACCTTCTTATCCTAAGTACCTTACCTTCCCATGCCTTCTTTTACCTTGCCTTACCTTACCTTACTTACCTTACCTTTTCATGCCTTCTTTTACCTTGCCTTACCTTACGTTACTTACCTTACTTACTTTACCTTTCCATGCCTTCTTTTACCTTGCCTTACCTTACGTTACTTACCTTACTTACCTTACCTTTCCATGCCTTCTTTCATCTTGCCTTACCTTACTTACTTTACCTTCCCATGCCTTCTTTTACCTTGGCTTACCTTACGTTACTTACCTTACCGTCCCATGCCTTATTTTACCTTGCCTAACCTTACCTTATTTACCTTACCGTCCCATGCCTTCTTTAACCTTGTCTTACCTTACCTTACCTTATTTTTCAGCATATTTTGGTATATTCATCGCTCGCATATCTTTAAGAGTTTCGATGACAATTGGATGTGTTTGTTTTTGATGCTTCTTACTGCGATTGATCGCTTTTCGCATTTCCTGCCTCAATGACTTCTTGAAACTCGAGACTGGAATGAATCCCGGCATTTCCCGGAATAATTCGGCATTCACCGGAATATATCGGCATTTCTCGGATGACTTCGGCATCTTTCGGCGTTTCTTAGCGTACAGACTCTTGACAGCAATTCTTTACGGGGCGCTATATAATCAACTTTCGACGCTTTCGGTCAATGGGGTCACGGGATGAAATTATTCGATCAATCCGCTCGACGGGCGTTTCCCGCCAGTCGACGGGATCAATCGATCGATCGACTGTCGTCTGCAACGGCGAAGCAGACGACATCTGCACTCATGAAATTAATGTGGCTAGAACGAAAGCACGCACGCACCAACCCATACCTAAACTGCCTAATTGAATAACTTCTATTGCGCCTGTGTAATTATTAGTAGGGAAATCTACTTAGCGTCGATGTCGCTGTCACAATGTCTGATACCAGTCGGCTCGAAAACCCATTGCTAAAGAAACCATGGCAACCGCCAAGGGGGAAGAGAATGCGATCAGCCAGTGTGGCCTCCAGTTAGACTGATTCTGCCGATTACAACGCGGGTCAAATTGTAATCGTAATGAAATTTTAATCGCATATTTGTATGGCGCCTCAGAAAAAGGACCTTCCTGTGTTGAACGCAGTCAGACAGCTTCGAGCGTTTACCACGCCAGGCCAAATTGTAATTGTAATTACAATTGCAAATTTGTATAGCGCCTCTAAGTTGAAGGCTAGATTGGCTTGTACTCCGTGACCATCATGGCTAGACTATTAGCAACCTGCGAACGATTTAGCCACACTAGTGTCTGCTCTATGTAGACATTATGCGGATCTTAGGAATGTCAGTTGGAGTAAGAATAGCAGGAAGACGACTGAGGAATGACATATATCTTCGTCAGAAGTCTCTTCTTTTCAACCTCTCCCTCGTTCCGTCCGTCAATCCTCCTTCCCTTTCCCCCACGGACTTGATTGAATGGCCAGAACTAAACGAATACGGGACTCGATTAACTGCATTATACTGCGCCAGTTGTTCGTCGGTTGAAGCTAACTACAGATGGCGCCACAGGACGGAAGAGTCGATCCACGGCTGCTAGATGGCGTCTTTTATTCGAGAAATGGTGGCGAGAATGCGCAGGACCGAAATATAAATAAATGTAAATGTACACGTTTTTCTATAGCGACCGTATGACCTCGACCTTGCTCAATTTTCAGTGAATTAATCGGGTGAGATCTTCACCCCCGCTGACCGTTTGAATGGGCGCCATATAGATGGATAGCTAGCTAACTAGATATACATTAGACAGACAGACATACATATCTACAGCAAGACAGACAAACAGACAAACAGACAGACACCGAGTGAGAGTGACAGAAAGACAAATAAATAAACAGTCTAGGAACGTACTATTATACAATAGTATGTGCGTTCGTTCATTTATTATGCATATAATGTAGTGAAGGGAGACATATTCGCAGAGGGAGACAGACAAACTGATAGAGAAAGACAGACAGATAGAGACCGACAGACTGACATGTAGAATGCAGGTGGAACAAATAAGACTGGCGGAGACAAACAGAAACAAACACTGACAGATAGTGAGATAGAAGAAGACGGGCACAGGCAGAAGCAAGCAGAGAAAGACAGAGACAGACAGAATCAGGTAAATGCGTTGGTTTCCAGCAGGCTTGATTACGGTAACGCTCTTATTAGAATCATCCCTAAAGGATGACCTCCACATTGACCTCCATGGCCAGAGCCATAACAAAGATTCCTAAATATCAGTCTATTGCACGAATATTGCATGTGTTATATTGGCTGCCTATTGAGCAAAGAATCCAGTTTAACATCTGCCTTTTAGTTCACAAATTACTACATTTAAATCACCCGACCCATCTCTATGTTCCATGGTCAAATGTCATACCAACAAATATTGCACTCGATCAATGGACACTGTCGCTTTTGTTGTGCCTCGTATCTCTGCCACGCTGTCTCTCTGCCTGACTCTTGGATCTTGACCCGGAACCGAACCCTTTTGCCTATCGATTTTGTTTTAACTGAGCGCCTGTGAATAAGCTGGTCCCCGTGACATGGCATTCGTTTGGCGCTGTAGAAATCTTGGGATTACGATTACGATTACGATTACGATTACGACTTCGATTAGGACAGTGTTGAACTCTCGAGTGTTCGCGGGAGTTGGTCCAAAGCTTTGGAATTCGCTGCCCTGTTCTGTTCGCTCTGTCAGTTCTTTAATGTTCTTCAGGTTCTTTAATGTTCTTCAGGTTCTTTAATGTTCTTCAGGTTCTTTAATGTTCTTCAGGTTCTTTAATGTTCTTCAGGTTCTTTAATGTTCTTCAGGTTCCTTAATGTTCTTCAGGTTCTTTAATGTTCTTCAGGTTCTTTAATGTTCTTCAGGTTCTTTAATGTTCTTCAGGTTCCTTAATGTTCTTCAGGTTCTTTAATGTTCTTCAGGTTCTTTAATGTTCTTCAGGTTCCTTAATGTTCTTCAGGTTCTTTAATGTTCTTCAGGTTCTTTAATGTTCTTCAGGTTCTTTAATGTTCTTCAGGTTCCTTAATGTACTTCAGGTTCTTTAATGTTCTTCAGGTTCTTTAATGTTCTTCAGGTTCTTTAATGTTCTTCAGGTTCCTTAATGTTCTTCAGGTTCTTTAATGTTCTTCAGGTTCTTTAATGTTCTTCAGGTTCTTTAATGTTCTTCAGGTTCTTTAATGTTCTTCAGGTTCTTTAATGTTCTTCAGGTTCTTTAATGTTCTTCAGGTTCTTTAATGTTCTTCAGGTATACACTTTAGACTCATCTCTTTCCAAGTGCTTACCTACCGTTGCTTAACTTTTGGTCTGTCTGATCTATCGGAATTCAATCTGGATTCCTCAACGGACTGTGATCTGTTTACGATTTTACTTAAAGCGACCATCGATTGATGCCTTCGCAGCATGATAACGGCTTTGTAGAAGTAATTGGAATAGATTATTTATAATCGTAATCTTAATCAAGAATTTATAAAGCGCCACTTCAAGATAATCTCATCAGAGGCTCTCCCGTCTCGATAATCTAGAACCATTGGGAAACAGGTTGGTCTTTAAACGCTTGTGGAAGAGACAGGGCGAAAGGCAAAAAGAAGTCCATGTCGCAGGTCACTAGGCAAACCGTTTCAAGAAGTAGGGCTGCGAAGCTTCTGCACTGAACCGTGGCTGTTCGGACCAATGGGACAAGCAAGTCACCCTGGGCCGCCGTCCGGAGCAATCTGCGGCCAAGGGTAGAGGAGGTCAGAACACAAAGCTCCATTAAATAGAGTGGAACACATCCAGTGAGACAGTTACGCACAAGAATCAGGACTTTGAATTGCATACATTTCCGAATAGGGGAAAGTACAGACAAACAGACTGACAACAGAGACAGAAAAAGAAGAGAAAACACAGAAACATGGTTAAATACAGACAAAAAGACAGACAAGGACAGGGACAAAGACAGACAGACTGTCTGAATGACCGATAGACAGACAAAAGGGCAAAAAGGGAAAAGCCAGAAACAAAGAATGAGAGAAATAAACCAAGGAAGACGTTATGCAGAGGCACAATTGTAGAGCTGGAATCCGACAGAAACCGACAAAGATCAAGAGATATTATTCATTAAACAAAAACGCTTCAGTTGGCGCCAAAATACAAAGCCTGGGTACGATTTTCCTTAAAAATCGTCTTTCTCTTTCGATTTACCTTCTCCTCCTATACATTCGGGACGAACGAAGCGGAAAACCAATTTCCCCGGGCATCGTAGTATTAATGGCACATGGACATTCCGCCAAGGCGTACTCAGACAAGGAAGAGAAGGATGTCTCTAGAAAGGGATGGGCTTCGCTGAACATTCAGCCTCAGGCAGATGTGAAAACACAGAATATACGTGCCAGGACTTAATTCTATCATTCAACTCATAAAATAACTTACATGAATTGCATTTTGAGTTACTTTAATATATAGGAACTAAGCATGTGCAGACAGAAAGATAGACAGACAGACAGACAGACAGACAGATAGGTTTTAAAAGGCGCTACACGCAGAACAAATTTAAGAGTTCAACAGATAGACGTAAGTAGAGGTTTTAACAATGAAGATAGAAAAAATGTTTCATGACAGTGAATGACGTCATCGTGACGAACCTCTTCCCATTGGTTGACGTAACGAACGAGACGAGACAAGCGAAGCAGACGAAGAAGACTAAGCAACTTCACCAGACGAAAAATACGCAACGCCCGACCTAAACACAAATCACCAATCAATCAATCAATCAATCAATCAATCAGTCAGTCAGTCAATCAACCAACCAACCAACCACCAATCAATCAATCATTCAATTAATCTCGAGAGATCTGATCCAAACCAATTCATCTCACAATACCAGATTTTTTGGCGTACAATTGGCAAAGAAGTCGACTAACAAGTAAAAAATAATTCTTTTCTTAAACTAATTTTATCCAAAACGAAAACTTTTCGTTTCTGTATTTTCTCGGATGTGCTTCTTAGCCTTCAACGATTTTGCTTGGCAGCTTAAGTTGAATTATAGTAGCGCTATAGAAGTTCTCGTATTGTTGTTGTTATTAATATTCTTATTATTATTGTTATTATTATTATTGCATAATGAACTACATCTGGATGTTCTTTTCTGCATGAGTCCGCTAAAGGTTCAGACATTTTGTGTCCTATGAGTGAACTATTCTCAGCATTGTCCATTGTTAGAAGACTCTATTGTCAGAGCGAATGACTGAAGACAGTTTCGATACTGTATTTCTGAAACGGAACGACCTTCGAGTACATGACAGATTTTGCCTGAACGACACTACGCCGAACAAAAACTGGTTCGACTTCTTCAGAGATCGGACAACTGTATTGCCTATTCTACCCGAACAACTACCTTAATGGTCTTTGAGTCCTCACTCAGTCCAACAGAAAGCAAATTTACTTATAAACTACTATCGTTCTTATTGACTGTAGGACGATTAGCACTAGAAGAACTAAGTGCCCCGCATTTTTCTCTTCTCCCTGTCTTTTTCCTGCTTGTTAATCATACTCAATAAACTTCTCCCAGCAGGATACGCGAGCCCTATTGCCCATCTCAAACGGTAATCCTACCGGATTAGCGAGTGATACCCCTGCACGACTAAACCTAGGGATCTTGCTGTAAGTTTTCTTGCCTGAAGATTTGCTGCAAGTTGGCCATTCTGGTTTTTCGGAACTATATCACCAATCTGCCAAACCTTGCCTGGCTCACCGTCCTATACCCGGAGTCATACTGTAATTAAATGTTTCTTTCTCTGTCTCTCTCTCCCTCTCTCTGTCTCTTTCTATCTGTCCGTCTATCTGTCTGTTCTCAATTTCTATATCTCTACCTCTATCTTTTTCTCTCCCTCTGTCTCTCTGTCTCTCTCTCTGTATGTCTCTGTCTTTCTCTATTTATGTCTCTGTCTCTGTCTATGTCTCTGTCTGCCTCTCTCTTTGTCCCTGTCTCTCCCTGTTTCAGCGAACATTTACAGACGCTATTCCTCCTTTCTCTCAATTCTTCACCAGCTTCCGACGGACCCCAGTATACCACTCACAAGACAGTCACAGCAGCTTACTTCTTTAATCTATTCTAATCTGTTCCAACGACTTCTATAGCGCCACTATCATAATACTCAAGGCAACAATCGATGTACACCAAGTAAAATCGTAATCAAAGATAATAGTCCATTGGAAAAGTCATGTCGAATTCCGCCAGGTCAGAGGATCCAGAAATTAAGGTATGCTGAGTAAGCAAGTTGTAACTTTGTAACGGTTTTCTAAACTCAAATATACAGAGGGGGTTTGGCCACTGGATTTGGCCATGGTTGAAATAGATGAGGCGCAAGTCAATACCTGAAGGAACCGGCAGCGAATTCCAAAGTCTAGGACCAGCTACCGAAAACGCCCGGAAACCCAACACTGTTCTGGGGCGAGTCACAAGACACACAGTATCCACTGATCGTGAGCAATATATAGCAATGTCTGTTGGTTTGAGGGTTATGGTCAAAGAAATATGACTCACAAGGACAGATGTTTTCAGAAATGAAGGAAGGAGTGTCAGACGGTTGGAGCAAAGTTTCTTTGAGCAGAAGAATATTTGCTCACTCAACTATGCACTTTGATGCTATTTTAGGAGTGTATTTCTACTTGTAAACGGGTCTGTTTGCAAATCTCTCTTCCTTTATCTTTCTCTGTCGTTGTTTCTGGCTCTGACTCTGCCAATCAGTCAGTCAGTCAGTCAGTCAGTCAGTCAGTCAGTCAGTCAGTCAGTCAGTCAGTCAGTCAGTCAGTCAGTCAGTCAGTCAGTCAGTCAGTCAGTCAGTCAGTCAGTCAGCCCACCATTGTCTGTCTGTCTGTTGGGTGTGTCTGCCTTTCTGTCTGTCTGTCTGTCTGTCTGTCTGTCTGTCTCCCTTTCTTTTTGTTAATGCATGCGCGAGTGTCGTATAGTATAACGGAAATACTTATTCGGACGAAAGAGCAGAGGAGGAGAAAGACGGAAGTGGAGAAGGAGAGGCTTTTAGGCTCCGGAAGTAGAACGCCAAAGACTTATGGAAGTGCTCGCCAGAACGAGGCTCGATCTTCTATGAGCCAAGACTAAAAGGAGGTTCATATCTCTAATCGAAGCCCAAATCGAGTCTCGATCATAGATCGAGTCTCATTTTAGTCTTGGATCTAAGACTAAAACGAGACTCTATCTATGATCCAAGACTCTGGTCGATCTAAGCAAGAGGATGATACTATGAATGATATCCCGAAAATTGTTTCTGCATATGGCAGACACTAGTTTCGATAGAACAAAGTAGTTTGTAGAAATTATTGAGCTGGTTGTTGTGACCTGCATGTGTGGAATGAGGGTTTGTAATGAGGATGTACGTTGCCCGCGTGAATAAACTGGGTGGTTGCTTCAAGGGTGTATTTATCTGGGTGTGTAAATTGGGTGGTTGCTTCAAGGGTGTATTTATCTGGGTGTGTAAATTGGGTGGTTGCTTCAAGGGTGTATTTACCTGGGTGTATGAATTGGGTGGTGGTTGTGAGGGTGTGTTTACCTGCGTGTATGAATTGGGTGGTGATTGTGAGGGTGTATTTAACCGCGTGTATGAATTGGGTGGTGGTTGTGAGGGTGTATTTACCTGCGTGTATGAATTGGGTGGTGGTTGTGAGGGTGTATTTACCTGCGTGTATGAGTTGGGTGACGTTGGCGTCGGGTGAGAGGATGAGGATGATGTAGTCGAGAGGAATTGAGCTGACGAGATCGAGCAGAAACCAGGTCCTCAGGTAGTGCTTGGCAATCTCACGCGGCTCCAGGATGATGTCATCGGCGAAGTTATCGGCGATTATCCCTTCAACATTCCGTCATCACATCGCAATCATCACCATCCATCATCATTACTACACTATCATCATCATCATCATCATCATCATCATCAACAACAACAACAACAACGCTTTCACCATCATCATCATCACCACCACCACCAACATTATCATCATCATCACTACATTATTATTATTATTATTATTATTACTACTACTACCACTGCTACTACTACCATTACTATTATTATTATTATTATTATTATTACGAATTTTTGCAACGTGCGCAGTCACAAAGAAGTGCGAATCTTAGGCGGGAAAGCAGGACATTTGGTGCAAAAAGGACACCCGATACTCTGACAGTTAGTCAGTATAATTATTATTTCCTGCCAGTAATCGTAATTATACATTTGTATTCCGCCTCTTAAGAGGGATCTCTTCAGAGACCCTTAACTGAATGTGCTTATGCGATACATGTATGCATGTGTGTATGTATGTACTTGTGTATGTAAGATTTATGTATGTATGTATGTATGTATGCGTACGCTGTCGTCTGCGGTTGCTGGGAGGAATACAAGAACAGATCAGTGGGTGGAGGTAAGTAGTAGCGATCGTCATCATCATTATCGTAAAAATCGTCATCTTCGTCATCATCATCGTCGTCGTCGTCGTCATTGTCAACTTCATCCTTATCTTCGTCACCATTCATCATCGGTATCGTCGTTGTCATCGCCATCATCATCGTTGTCGTCTTCATTATCATCCAGACGTCATCGTCTTCATTATTTATTATCGTCGCTCTTATCTTCGTCATGATGGTACTCCACCTCATCATCATTGTTAAAATCATCATTCGTCGTCGTTGTAATTGTGGTGTGTCTGAATGTTTTTGTTTGTGCCCTAGTTTCGGTGTGTGTATGCATGTGTTTATTCCTCAGAGCATGTTGTCTGCATATGCCTTCATTAGTGTGCGTATGTTTGTATGTTTGTGTGAGTTTGTGTGTGTAATCTTTTACCTCTCCTCACCAATAATGGTTGCGTGCAATGGTCTTGCCATATGTGTATGCGTCTATGCCCTTGCGTGTGCCTCGGTGTCTGTGTGTTTGCAGATGTGTGCCTTTGTGTATGTTTGCATGTATTTATTCCCCTCGGTGCATCTATATGCATATGTTTATGTCTGCTATTCGTGCGAGAGCATTGCATCTGCTGGAATAAGAGAGGGAGAGAGAGAGAGAGAGAGAGAGAGAGAGAGAGAGAGAGGGAAAGAGAGAGAGAGAGAGAGGGAAAGAGAGAGAGATGTGTGTGTTGCTCTTTGTTCAGTGTTGACAGGAATCTCGGGCCAACACAAACAACAAGCTCCATCTGCTAATTGGCCACTCGACTCGACCTCGACAAAGTCCCTCACCAGATGCACGCGCACCAACGTATACTAACCTACTTACTTACACACTCCGATCGCTCGCTTCAGTCGATTTATACGCCCAATTTGTTAGTGATCACTCAGTAATAAATAGCAATTACTTACTAACTAATTACTAGCAATAAGTTATTACTAATTTTTATAGTGCCCGGTGGGGTAGCAAGGAAGCACTCGATCAGCTCTTCTACTGTAAATTCAATGTTTGATTTATCAGCAAGTTTATTGTGTCTTTAGTTCGTTAAGTTTCTTGCAATTTTTGAATGCAGCATCAATTATTTGTCTGCTGCTGTGGCGGGAAAAAGTCCATAAAAGCGGTCGCAAATGCAATCGTTAAAGAGTACAAAATGACAAGAACATCTGGCCAAGGCTTAAAATATAGTTATCCTCAAGGTACTTTACCGCATCCCAAAATTGTTGAGTTGCCTCAGAATTAGGGTTGCATCAAATGATATGCCAGATAACGTAAAATACTGGAGTCATATTTATACTTGAATACTTGAATCATATTTATAGATGAGATTTGATACCCAGATAAGAAAGTTAAGGGAGAAATCCTAGGTTGCGAAACAAATTGCATTAATATTATGGTCATGCATTTAATTTCAAACAAGACCATAACTAAACTGAAAGGTGACTCAACTTTGGTAAAAGCAACTATGTAGGTTAAATTAAAAGCACATGTATAATAGCACACTGCAATACCCATGTGGGTCGCTTACCATTTCTAAGCTTTTTAAGGCGCTAAAACATGAATATCTAACAGATCTAAGAAAAGTGCGATTTGTTGCCGTTTGAAAAAGTTTCTTGAACTGTTGCTGTCGGGAAAGTATGTCTTTCGGAGGAACATTGTTCCAGAAGGACGATCCAAGGCTTATATGTGTGTATGTACAGGTATGTATGTATGCATATATGTAGGTCTATGTATGTATGCATGCATGTATGTATGAATGTTTATATGTATCTGTGTATGTCTGTATGTCGCGAGACATTTAATAGAGTGCCATTTAAACAGCATACTTCTCAAAAGTCCTGCACTTTATATATGTACTCTTCTGAGTATATATACAGATATTTTGTATATATTGAGAAGGATATATATTTCATAATTATAACGGTAATATATACAGATATTTTGTATATATTGAGAAGGATATATATTTCATAATTATAACGGTAACGTTGTAACTTTGCAATTGTTTTCTAAACTCAGATGGAGGGCGTTGGCCACTGGATTTGGCCTTGGTTTTGTTGAATCATTTCTTCGATGTTGGACTTGTGAAATGGGTTGGATGACAGTATTGTTTCAGTGAACCCTGTCATCGTCTTTAAGCGAGGAAACTGCCACGGATTAGCTACTCGTGATGGTATCGTAATCCTAATCTCGAGATTTCTTATAGCGCCAAAGAAAACTAATTCGCAAGAACCAGCTCTTTCAAAGGACTCATTCAAAACAAATTCGATAGGCAGTTAAGGTCAGGTTTGGATCAGGGTCGAGGTCCAAGCGTCACAAAGGTAGACAGTCATGTGGATGGTGTTCAGAATTGGACGGCGAGAGAGGTAGGGAGAAGATGAGGAATTAGGACAGAATTTGATGAATGGTAGTGTTTTCAGCTTTGAATGAAAGACCTGCACAGTGATTGACCACTGACCACTCCCGGCAATTTGCAGTGGTTCTAAAACAGATTTCATGACTTCTGAACTACTTAGAACCAGTGGCGGATTAGCTTTTTCACCCCTTCCCCTTAATTATATGCCGGCGTCCCTGAGACCAGACCCGTGCATAGTTGAATGCCAGATGTGGGGCCCCTCTGGAAATGCCCCTGCCTCTCCCAAGCATGTAGTCCTGGATCCGCGACTGCTTAAAACCCATGGTATATAGTGTTACGTTGTGCTATGTTATGTTATGTAGTGTTATGTTATATTATGGTATGTTACGCTTACCTGTTCTGAAATTGATGATAAGGTCGAGCAGAAAGACAGTGTCTGATATTCCGTTGAAGACAATCCAATGAGTGCTGAGGTCGTCGTTGAAGAAGGAAATGGCAACAGGTAGGATTATCAGGTTGGCTATTAATAGCACCAACATGAAGAGGTCCCAATAGAATCTGAAAACCGAATATACAACCAGATAATACGTTAAGGCGCTCAAGCAAGTCCTTCTTCAGTATATTCTAAGAAATTCAAGTTGAGTTTGTAAAATCCAAAGAATACGACAAACAATGACATCCAGGTTTAAATTCAACAAAGCATCCGAATTTACAGACAACATAAAGACTTTAAAAGGTACTTGTTCAACTGTTAGAATTCCAAGTAGAGTTAAAAACAAGTACACTTAGCAGTATATATATATAATTCTAAGAAATTTAAGTACAAAAGTACAAAATACAAAGTACAAAAAAATTCAAGAAAATCTGAAACATTACTTAAAGAACAGTAGAATTCAGAATATTGCATAGCTGACATTAAGAAAAACAACGGAAATCCAGTCGATTGTATATTTTTTTATTTCAAAGCCATAATAACTCATAGATAAATATGAAATTCCAAAAAGTAGACAGATTTCGGCTGAACCTAAAAGCATATAAATGACATTGGGATTCGTCCATTGCAGGCTCAAAGGATTAAAGAAAAGGAAATGGACGCCTCACGCACTTCTCATTTGTTGGATATGGGATACTTTATATTAAAATAAAAACTACATTTATTGTGCTCTCTCACGCAGACCACATTCTAAGATCCCAGGCAGATTAACTCAAAATTCAAAATATTAAGATTCCATACAATATTCAAATCAACGAAAATTATTTTTTTTAAACACAAAGAATCAAAAACAACTGCAAATGAAAGTCCAGTAAAAGAAGAATTAATGAGAAAAGTGGATCATCTCCGAACATCAACGGTTAGCCTCGGTATCTCTGCTTATTTCCGACAGTCCGTCTCCCTGTCTGTGTCTTTCACACCGTCCGTCCTTCCGTCCGCCTATCACTTTCCATCAATCATCCCTCGAACAACCTAATCAATTTATGTATCTCCCTTAAAATGGAGTGCAGGATTGCAGTGATCAGAGGAACGTTAGCCATGAGATGAGTTTGCGGCTAAGCAAAGAACGTCCGCCGAAACTATCTCTGTCTGTCTGTCTGCCTGTCTGTCTGTCTGCCTGTCTGTCTGTCTTTCTGTCTGTCTGTCTGTCTCTTTGTACGACTACATCTCTGTCAATCTGCCTGTGTCTTTGCACATGTGTCTTTCTGTCTCTCTCTATCTGTCTCTTTCTTTGTAATCTCTACCTGTCTCTTTGGATGTCTGTCTCTCTCTATATGATTCTCTGTAATCGCTGTCTGTCGATCTCATTTTGCGGGTGACAGGGCGCCAACGGAAAGATAACAATTGTCTCCGGATTTGTGTGGATTCGAACTCAGTCACACACGTCTCACTGGTCCCAAAAGAAAACAAATCATGAAGAGTTCTCATGAGTACAGAATCTTCACACACACAATTTACATACACATTTGTATGTATGTATGTAGCCATTTGTCGGGTTATCTATCTACCTATCTATCTATCTACCTACCTATCTACCTATCTATCTATCTATCCATCCATCCATCTATCTATCTATCTATCTATCTATCTATCTATCTATCTATCTATCTATCTATCTATCTATCTATCTATCTATCTATCTATCTATCTATCTATCTATCTATCTATCTCTCCACCAATCTAGCTATTCGTCCGTCGGTCCGTCGGTCGGTAGAGCGGTCCGTCCGTCCTTCCGTCCGTCCATATACTTTATCAAATATTTAATGGTTGCCAAACTGTATTTTTTATGCATATACATTATGCAGTGTATATGAATTCCGGATTTGGTTGGAAGTGATGTCTCTTGTATCAGAAGCTATCGTGGGAAGTAAGGTCTGAACAGAGTTAAAATAAAGATATAGATAGCACACTTTAAGACCCTTTCAGTGGCGGACCTGCAAAAGCGCGAATGCACAATGATATCAAATGCTTGCATGAAATCTATAAAGCACACGTAACTAACCTGTCGTTGCTGCCACACAATTTTTTTGGCTTTAATGTGGGATCAGACAACACAGTCTATCCAGCTGTTTTCCTGCCAGACAATTTATGGCCTGTGAGGTCATAATGGAGCGCCTCTGAGTAGTTTCTCTAGAAGAGGCGCTATATAAATTGTGATTACCACTCTGACCACATATTTTAGAAGAAGTGGACATTAGGAGTCCGGAACCTATGGAGAGCTCATTATCACAGATGTATATATTGCACTGCTGGATTTATATTCTGCCTCTCCCAGAACAAATATATTCAGAATATATAGACATATGATATATATATCCTTCTGAATATATATAATATATGTATATATACTCAGAAGTGTACATGTAAAATTATGCAGGACTTATGAAAAGCAGGCTGCTTAAATGGCGCTCTACTAAATAGTGTCTCGAGACATACGTACATACATACATACATAGGCCTACTTATATGCATACATACATACCTGTACACACACATACATCGATACATACAGTCAGACATACTTGGAAGTATATGAATGTTTGGGTGTGACGATGGTAGATTGCAAGTGCGTCTTTGTAATCGTAATCGTAATCAAGAATTTATTGCGTTGCCAGGCGATGTAACCCGTTAGGCTGTCATGTTCTCAGATTACTGCTGCCGTGTTTGCGCTTCAGCCGAGAGGCCCTTCAAACCCTAGAACCACGCCTTCTGAGGACTAACGTTGCTACTGTATCTACCATGCTATGGCGCTATATAAATCGTATTATTATTATTACTTACTTACTGCTGCTGCTACTATTACTACCACTACTACTACTACCACTACCACTACTACTACTACTAAATTAACGATTGCCTTGCCTTGCTTATCCTAAGCGTAACTTTAATTATATGATTCCAATTATCTTTCCATTATGGCGACAAAACTGTCGCCTGTAGAATCTTAACAGAAATGTCAATTCCACAACGAAACCATTTCTTGGTGGACGATAATTATATCAGCAGCAGCAGCCTGTTTCATAGATTACTCGCTTGCGCGTGCATTAGATATTATTGACAAGTGTCTTTCTTCTGCTGCAATTCTCCACAGACTGGTCACACATCTGTATCGTTTAATAGATAATTTATAACAGGTGTATCGACCTGAAAATGTCCTTGCATATGATGTTGCCTACATGTGAGTCACAGCCCCAGGGAACGGAAGATACTGTTTCACACAAAAGACCGATCTATAGGCATATTGACGGAGATATAGAATGGAGAAAAAGAGACAGACAGACAGACAGACAGACTAAGAAAGATGAAGAGAGAGGGGTAATAACAGAAATACAGACAGACAGACAGGAATCAGACAAGACATTAGGGAAAGAGGAACATAGAGTTTAGAGGAGACAGATAGACACATCCATACAAACAGAGAAAGAGAGACAAGGCGGAAGAAAGCGACAGATACAGAAATAAAGAGAGGTGCAAATGTGTGTCAAATTCCGTAATAATAATAACAGTAGTAGAAGTAGCAGAAGTAATAATAATAGTAATAGTAATGATGATGATGATGATGATGATGATGACGATGACGATGCTGCTGCTGCTGATGACGATGATGCTGCTGCTTCTGATGATGATGATGACGACGATGATGATGCTGATGTTGATGCTGATGCTGATTCTGATGATGATGATAATGACGACGATGACGATGCTGCTGCTGCTGATGATGATGCTGATGATGCTGCTGATGATGATGACGATGGCGATGGCGATGGCGATGACGATGACGATGATGATGACAACAATAAATGAGAGAGACCAAAAAGAGGAGATACAGAGGTACAGACAGATAGACAGAGCGAGAGAGACATTTAGCGGCCGATGATCGATGAGTATTTAGTTTCGCCTGGCAGAACAAATCTCGCGGGAAACATTCGACCAAACGACAGCAAAAACGACAGATCCTCGGAAATTCCGGAAAGTTGGGCGGAATCGCCGCCCACTGACAATTCTTGATTTTCCCCGACAGACACTGGTGCAACTAAAACACGGCATAAGCGCAATATAAATATAAATGTAGGCGTTTTTCTGTAGCGACCGTATATCACCTGTAGGTTCCATTCATGTTCCTTCCATAACGCACGCATGTTACGCTCAGGTTCCGTTCATGTTCCGCTCGACCCTGCTCATGTTTCAATGAATTAGTCGGGTGAGATCCTTTACCACCGCTGCCCGTTTGAATGGGCGCCACGCCATTTAAGGTCACCGTGTATGGACCGTGCTAATGTGAGTGGGACTTAAGTGTACGTGGATGGGACACCAGTGAGACATGGCTGGCACATCGGTGGAACATGAGCGGAACATGAACGGAACATGAACGGGGCCTGAGCGTACATGGGTGCGATATGGAAGTAACATGAGTCGAACCTACAGGTGACATGTGGGCGAGACATGGGTGTGACATTAGTCGAGCATATCAGCGGCACGAGAGTCACATCAGTGAGACTTGTGTGGAACATGAATGGGTGGAACATGATTATGACATGAGCGTAACAATGGCGGGACTTGGTGGAACGTGGATGAATTTGGACTGGGTGGGAGCACAGTAGGACGTGAGATTGTTTGGGAGATTAACTGCACCACCCATTCAAACGGGCAGCGGAGTTGAAGGGTCTCACCCGATTAATTTATAGAAGAATAAACAGGGCCGCCACTGTAGCTTAGTCTTAAGTAGTAAAAGTAAAGTATCCCATAACCCACAAGGGAGACGTAGGGGAGGCGCTTATTTCCTCTTCTTGGCCCTTGAGCCTGCAATGGACGAACCCCAAGGTCCTGGACACGGGGCCAGTGCATCACAGGACTTGCCGTTTACTTCCCATCGTACGCCGATACCAAACTATACTGCTTGGCGAGAGAGGTAAATTCTGCGCAAACAACTTGCTCAGGGTCGTTACATGGAGTCGAACTTGCAGCCGCATGATCATTGGCCAAACGCGTTACCGATAGACCACCATGCCGCACCTTTAAGTAGGGGCGCTTATTAAATACAGAAACCGTAGAAAGATAATGTAATGTATCGTCATGTTAAGATTACTATTCATTGCGTCGATGTTACTGACACAGTCACCGTTGATCTATGCATGGGATATCGAGTTCCACTGCGCACGCGGTGAGATGAATTATTGCGAAACACATTTCCTAAGCAGCCTTCGTCTGATCCGAACGAAAGCGAATGATGATGGAGAGTTTGAGCGAAAAGATCGATGCCAGCTTCAGGATCCGTTGTTGTATTTTTATGGATCATCGTTTCCTCCCTTCCGATCGTAAAACGATGCACGCGGGATTATATATGAATGTAATTATGCAAATACTTTTATGCCTACACACGACTCTTCCTTGATTTATAGTCAAAGCGTCTGTGTACCTATCTTGACACTTATCTAGCGCCTTTTCTGAACCACTCAAAGGCGCTGAAGTAAGGATGTCATGCGGATTAAGATAGTCATGGATCTAGGCTGGTTCAGAGGGTTGTGATCTTCGCATGTCGTTTTGGTTAGAAGGAATCACTCCTCTGGAATAAAATACCCGCCAGAATTACGGCCATAATCTATCTGTTATACGAACTCACCACTCCTTCACACCTTGCAATCTCCGCTTAAACCTGAAAACACTCCTCTGCCGCAGATCCTAACCCGATTTCTCTTCTCCTCCTTATCTATACTACGGCTCCAGTTCCAAACCACCCACCATAGCCGTCTGACTGTCTGCCTGTCTGACTCTTGGATCTTGACCTAGAACCGAACCCTTTCGGTATAATGATTTTGTTTTGACTGAGCGCTGTGACTAAGATTGTTTCCGCGACTTGGCTTTCGTTGGCGCTGTAGAAATCTTGAGATTACGATTACCAATACTTCAAACTTTTGACAGAACTGACAATGAACTCTGCACAGGAATAGATAATCTAGATACAATTTGCTACCAGAGTGTGGAACTTCTAAAAGACAGCTAAGCTCGAGTCCTCTCCTCAATAAGTTCGGCGCTAGCAGGCCTGCTACAGGGTTGACACACCACAACATTTCCACCAACTAACTCCGTGAATGAGGCTTTTGTTGAAGGTTCTGTACGTTTTTACCTAGACACTTAATATAGCGCCTTTTAAGTACCTCACAAGCATCCTCTGCCCACCATGCAGACGCAGTTTGGCTTACATGAAGAGTGGTGAAGCACGTGGAATGGGTGGAAATTTCAATTGATTAATTGGGCCCCAGCAACTGAGACAAGTTTATGTAAATGCTCGCTCTTCGGGGAGCTATATAAATTGTCGTTAATACTCCTTTCGACTCCAAGACTACGACTCTGAAGACTGATTCTGAGCATTACCTTAACGTTTTCAAAGTCCACGTTCATGTGTGGTTGCGGAGCAAAAACATTGTCCCTATATACAGCCAGACATTAGACTGCGGTTACCATTATACAAACCACACTTCCTGTCTGGCAGCCGGCCACGTTCAGCTCCAATCGGCGGACTAAAGTAGTTGGGCATGCACCAAACACTGCTTAAAACTACCTCGAAACATAGCAGTCTCCTTCTTTACCCCACAGCACACCATCAAGTTCGACCCTTTTCTTCCCTTCCTCTTCCTTTACACACACCCTTCAGTTCGACCCTTTTCTTCCCTTCCTCCTCCTTTACACCCACCCTTCAGTTCGACCCTTCCCTCAGCTCGCTCCTCGCTTTATCGCGGCGAGGCTGATCCGTCGAAGATGTGGCCACTGTGTCCAACCGACTCGCTATACATATCGTCTTAGTAATACTACTACTACTACTACTACTACTACTACTACTACTACTACTACCACTACTACTACTACTACCACTAATTCTACCACTACTACTACTACCACTACCACTACTACCACCATCACTACTACAACAACTACTACTACTATTTAAATTTTTTAGTGCCTGAGGTACCTATGATCTCTCGGGACTTACAAAAAAGGCCCCGGAGAAATAAAATCTCAGTTAGTTATTATTATTATTATTATTATTATTATTATTATTATTATTATTATTATTGTTATTATTATTATTATACATAAACACATGCATACATGCACATACATACATTGGCTAACGCATATATATATATATGAAGATACGGATGTATATGTATGTTGTCGATGGTGATTTGGCGAGTGGTTGGAGGTCGAAGTGAAGCAGCGAGCGCCAACAGACTTAACTCCGTCGTTGTAAATTATCTTAGATGGTCGTCCGGTCCAATTCCCGCATTGACGCGATTTATAGCTCTACACCGACTCTCGCAAATTGCGCTGGTCACTTGTCGGAGGTGGCTGTTTGTGGAGGGGGCTGCTTGTGGAGGGGCTGCTTGTGGGGGGGCTGTTTGTGGAGGGGCTGCCTGTGGAGGGGGCTGCCTCGGACGAATTCCACTGGTGTCTCTTAGCAGCAGGCACCGGCTGTGCAAGAAAACATTTTATGGTCTACTGTAGCTTATGCATGACGCGTACAACAGCTGTTTGTGAAAATATGCATGTATATACGTACGTTTGCATGCCTGTATGTACTGTATTTATGTATGTATCTATGCATGTACGTACGTATGTATGTATGTATGCATGTATCTATGTATCTATGCATGCATGCATGCATGCATGTATGTATGTATGTATGTATGTACGTTTGTATGTATGTATGTATCTATGCATATATGTATGTATGTATGTATGTATGTTTGTATGTATGTATGTATGTATGTGGTGGATATTGTGGATATTTATTTATCGCCTTTTAAGAGTATCATAAATGCGCTAAACATGGCTATCTTACAAATCTAAAAACGTGTGATATAACCTGGGGCTGAAACTTTTCCGTCGTAAAAGTGCTTTGTTTCGGAAGAAGATTGTTCCTGAAGGACGGTCTAAATCCGTGAAGAAGGACGAGGTGACTGCATCGGGGCGCGAGAAAAGCAGGTCCCCATAGGCTGCAGATCGCACTGATCGGATTAAATTGTTTGGCTGTGGGCCTCTGTAGCTGTAACCCACGATTTGGCAATTAGTGTCTGATTTGTTCAAATGTCTATGGGAATTATCCAACAGATTACGATATTTGACGGCGGTTTCACTTGATGCGACCTTACTATGTCTTTTTGTAAGTTTGACTTAAAACGACCATTGACTGATGCCTTGGATATTATGATAACGCGCTATAGAAGTCTTTAGTTTAAATTAGATTCTTGTGCGTTGTGGTAACACTGCTACAGAAGTAATTAGATCCGATCAGATGTTGCTTTCTGGCCACAAGAAGTGTCCCGTATTCAGACACTGCGTTGTGGCGCAATTGCGAAGGAAATCGCCGGACTTGGAGGAAATGTTTTCTCGGGTCAACTGCGACGGAGACATCGGCAAAATAAATAAGATGTTTGTGATCCCGGCCGAGAGCGAGGCAGGGAGCGAGAGATGGAGGGAAGGGCGGACTGAGCCGCAGATCGTAGCGTGCGTAACGCAGAAGCTCTTCACGGCTGACCAAATTACGTGTCATTTGTCACGGCTGCGAGTCGGTTGCACAGTGGTCGACAACTTCGATGGAACGGCCGAACCGCGATAAAGCATTGTAGTAGTAGTAGTAGTAGTAGCAGCAGCAGCAGCAGCAGTAGTAGTAGTAATAATAATAGTAGTAATAACAGTAATAATGAAATGCATAGCGTATCAGTTAGATAATTAATTACATGTTAAATGTCGCGTCGTAACATCGTAGAGTGTGATGCAACATATCGATATGTCGTCATAGTAGTAGGTCGATTGGACGGACAGAGAGATAGGTACACGAACGGGCAGATGGACAAACAGACGGGCGGACGGACAGACGGCAAGACAGACGAACGAAGAAAGGATGTAAGGATGGGATGGATGCATGAACCGGCAGATTAATGGATGGATGGATTGACCGATGGAGCTAGGACAAACTGACGTCCTGCGGACGAATGGATGGAAGTGGAAGGACATATGGACGGACATATGAACGGACATACGGACGGTCAGGCGACAGATAGACGGACTGGAGAGAGTATGTCCTTCCTCTTCCTTACTTCCAGGATCAGGTGCAGCTATTAGGGGCCATGCATCATGATGCGACCCTCTGATGTGACTAAGCATTTATATACATGTATATATATATATAATACGTGGAATATCCATATTTAAATATATACTCATAATAGTAAATTCATGCATATACATATATATGTCCTTATGCATACTATATATATAAACACACACACACACACACACACACATATATATATATATATATATATATATATATATATATATATATATATATATATATATATATATATATATATATATATATATATATATATATATATATATATATATATATATATATATATATATATATATATAGTAAGAGAGCATACGTTGCGACGACTGGCCTGACCTTTTGACATTGGCCCTCTATCTCTGTCGTTTCTCTGTCCGTCCGCTAGATGTCGACCACAAACATTCATTCTTCTTTCTGTCCATCGTGTACGTATCAAGACATTTATAATTTATGTAGCGCCTTTTAAGATCCTCTAAAAGAGCTTCTCAGCATACATTTGTCACTCATATATTTGTATATACGTTAAAATATACATTATAATACTTACTGCATAGACACACTGATGAGATGTATTGTGCCCCGTTAGGAATTGTCGATCCGGGGCCCTGGACGAGTGAGTTTCCTTAAGCAAGGAACAAATAGGTGGATAGATAGACAGACAGACAGACAGACAGACAGATAGATAGACAGACAGATAGGTAGGCAGGTAGGTAGGTAGATACATAAATAGATAGATAGATAGATTGATAGATAGATAGACAGACAGACAGACAGACGATAGATAGATAGATAGATAGATAGATAGATAGATAGATAGATAGATAGATAGATAGATAGATAGATAGACAGACAGACAGACAGACAGACAGACAGACAGACAGGCAGGCAGAGAGAGACAGACAGAAAGGTTAGGACTGTGTAGATTTAAAACCTGCAAACGAATTAAAAGAGCAGTAGTAGTAGTAGTTCCAATGTTTAACGACATCTTAAGTTATCAAAGGCCGTGGACGTCGCCCTCCTCCTTTATCCAGGATTGGGACTGGCACTACCGGACTAAAGGCAGTGGCGGACTTAATTAGAGGAGCAGTTCTTGTCGAATCTCATTATAGATATCTTGCAGTGATATGGGTTAGGCATCAGCTCATGTCAAGCTGGTAAAGGTTTTTATGATTCAAGTGTAATCAAAGGCGAGAATAAGGATGATGTGTTCATGTTTAGCTCATGCTTATGATCATGGCTAAGTAAAGTAAAGTATCCCATGGCATATCCCACAAATGAGACGCAGGGAAGTCGCTCATTTCCTTTTCTTTAGGATCTTGAGCCGCCAGTGGACGAATCCCAAGGTTCTGGACATGGGATCAGTGCATCGCAGGACTAGCTGTTTACTTCCCAGCTTACGCCGTTACCAAACTATACTGCTTGGTGACAGAGACACGGTGTGCGCAAGGAACTTGCCAAGGGTCGTTACACGGAGTCGAACCCGCAACCGCATGATCATTGACCAAACGCGTTACCGATAGACCACCATGCCGCACGTGGTTTGGTTCGGCTCATGTTTAGTAGGCAAGGGTTATAAGGGTGCAAGTGTAATCATCCATCTATCCACCCAACCATCCAACCACACATCCATCCTTCCAGTACAATTCACCCATTCATTTATTCATCCTTCCATCCATCCACCCACCCACACACCCATCCTTCCATCCATCCTTCCATCCATCCATCCACCCACCCACCCAATCTTTCATCCATCCGCACTTCCATCTATCCAACCGTCCATCCTTCCATCCATCCTTCCACCCATCCTTCCATCCATCCTTCCATCCACCCACCCACACACCCATCCATCGATCCATTCAATCTTTCATCCATCCTTCCATTCATACATCCTTCCATCCATCCATCCTTCCATCCTTTCATCCATCCATCCATCCTTCCATCCATCCATCCTTCCATCCATCCATCCTTCCATTCATCCATCCTTCCATCCATCCATCCTTCCATCCATCTATCCTTCCATCCATCCATCCTTCTATCCATCCATCCTTCCATCCATCCACCTTCCTCTGCTTCTCTGTCTTTGTTCTCCTGTCAGTCAAACCAGTCACATGGCACCAGATATTCCTCTTCGTCCCCTCCCCTCTTTCCCAGCTCCCATTGTTTCGGATGATCCCAGCCGCGCAGGCAAGCATCGCCTTTCATCTATCGATTATGGAATTAGGCGGTCAGCCTTTGCAGCGCTGTCTGTCTGTTGTGTTCCGAGCTGACCATCGCTGGACATCGCTGGACATCGATGGACAGTGACCAGATGAAGGCCGTCTGAGAAGTTCCGGTTCAAACCGGTTCTTAATTGTAATATCGGAATAACCACACGGTCCCAGAAGGACAAACACGCAGACGGACAAACACACAGACGGACAAACACACAGACGGACAAGCACACAGACGGACAAACACACAGACGGACAAACACACAGACGGACAAACACACAGACGGACAAACACACAGACGGACAAACACACAGACGGACAAACACACAGACGGACAAACACACAGACGGACAAACACACAGACGGACGCAGTTAGGCGTTGATATGTTCATATGTCTATATATAGACATGTATACAAACATATCCATAATACAGAGTACATATTCTGATGCTTTATAAGTCGAATAATTATAAACAGAAACGGAAACGATTGATGATATTAGGAGGAGAAGCAGGAACAGAAGAAAAATAGGATGATCAGGAGAAGGAAAGAAATATGCAAAATACATTTAGTATTTTTACGGTGACGCTATATACTATAATGATATTAGTGAGAAATGTTGAGGCAGGTTATATAGAGACACAGCTTCTTTTTATATTTAATATATTTAAATATGTTCATTTTCTTTCCTCCTCCTCCTCCTCCTCCTCCTTTTTCCCTCCTCTTTCTATTTCTCCTCCTAATATCATCAGTTGTTTCGGTATATATTTATAATTATTCGTTTTATATATGTGTGTGTATATATAACGCAGTAGACACCAAACACACACCCAGTAACACCAAAAATACACAAACTTCCACCTCCTCCTCGCCATACACACACTTGTGCATAAGCAGTATATAGATAGTACTATATACACATCTATATATAAATATATACGCATATATACGCATATATAGAAGATCAACCGGTCTATGAAGCGATGGCTTTGGTCTTGTCAAAACTAAGCCCGCAATTTCGAGCCTAATCCGCGAAGGATATTACTCAAACGAAGGACATTTTTATAGCGCCAGTGTGCTTATTCCTAATGGCAAAGCAATTGGTTTGCATCCAAGATCGAATGCATCTCGTTATATTCGATTACTGAGTACAGCATATGTTCCTGGGAAAATCAGGCGTAAGTCAATACATATGCACAGCGTCATGCATATGCATGCTACATATGTCGCACGACATATCACCTAACTATTGATTTCTCAGAGAACTATACAAGGGCGGAGTCAGCCTTGGCCCCATTCGACTTTAGGCAGCACGTCGTTAAATGTTTCCTCTTAAACCGGCTTCGTAATCGTAATCGTAGTTGCAAATGTACATTTATATGGCGCCTTTTAAAGCAAATGTGCTCCCGACCTTCATGAGAACACAAGATTACGATCAAATAGAATGGCCTTCAACTGATGGCAAAATAGATGCAGAGAAAAGACCAGAAGTTCATGTCGCAAGTTGCATGGCAGTCTGTTCCAGCACAAGGGGTTGGCCACGGCCAAGCCACCATGTTGCATTGGGGAAGTACGGGATGGGGATGGGGATGGGGATGGGGATGGGGATGGGGATGGGGATGGGGATGGGGATGGGGATGGGGATGGGGATGGGGATGGGGATGGGGATGGGGATGGGGATGGGGATGGGGATGGGGATGGGGATGGGGATGGGGATGGGGATGGGGATGGGGATGGGGATGGGGATGGGGATGGGGATGGGGATGGGGATGGGGATGGGGATGGGGATGGGGATGGGGATGGGGATGGGGATGGGGATGGGGATGGGGATGGGGATGGGGATGGGGATGGGGATGGGGATGGGGATGGGGATGGGGATGGGGATGGGTAGTATAGGTTTTGGTGAGGCTTGCCCACAGAAATGCGAGATTAAAAACATGTGTCATAACAGGATCGGAGTGGATGGTTGTAGATCGTTTTCACAGTGTAATTCTGAATACAATTGTCTTTTGGTCTTAATTGGCAATTAAGCATTTAATCTACAGTTGGTCCTTAATTAAGAGATTCAGAGACGCCTGGGCCACTGCCAATATGAGGCCCCAATCTCGAAGCATGTTAGCACATCATAAGCCTATACTAAATCGCAGTTGTGACTTATAATACAAATAAGGAGAAATAAATATTAATATTTACTAATAAAATAAATCAAGAATTCGAAATATTTGTTGCAAGAATCACAAATAGAAAATCTTTGGTTTGAATAAAAACATTTCTTTATTATCTTAAAGTAGACGAAAAACAGTATGTACATATGAGGCCCCTTGCCATGTGACGCCCAGGCCAAATGGCCCTGCTGTCTCCCTGCTCTCGAGTACATGTCAGGTTTCTCCTGAGCTACAATACACCGAGCGAGACGTTATACGACTTTTGCAAAGCTCCAAGGACTATATACACCAACGTAACCAAACGACTTCCTCAGAGTTTAATTTGATTCTATCCTCGGTCCAACAGAATCCAGATAACTGAATATTGACATTCTGCCTGACTGCAGAATGTCTCATTCGAAAATAACCAGGTGTCTGGCATTCTCTTTCTCCTCTCTCTTTTCTATCTCCTTCTTCTGCTAGCTATCCATACCTCAGCAACCACTCCTAGGAGGACACACGCTAATGCTATGCGTGGAGCAGCAAGCCCCGTGGACTATCCCGAACAGGTTATCCTAACGGATCAATGAGGGATACGCCTGCAGGACTAAACCAGGATCTTGATGCAATTTTCCCTGTATAAAGAGCTGACCAGATTTACTTGTCTAAAGAGCTGAACAGATTCAGGGGTGATAAGATTGCTTACCCGGAACCTAATTCACGTGCTCAATAGACCTTGCCTCGCCCACATGCTAAAGTCGAAGTTATACTCTTTCAACTTTTACCTCGAAAACGAAAGGAACCCCGCTTCCTCCTTCATCTCAAACCTCCAAACCTCCACCAGCTTCCAAAGCGCCCATTGTAAAGTATACTAATCAAAACAGCTTACTTGTTCACTCACTCATATCTATTTCATACACGTCACAGTCTTTTGCCAGGCAGAGCATACGGTACTCATCTCATATTCCTGCATGTCCCACAGTACCCAGGCATATTTGCTGCTAAAATATGCATAAAATAAGTCGCCTTTAATAATATAACTCAATTTACACAAATAAGACAATACATCATTTGCCTCACCAATGAAACGTCTCTTCCTAAGACTAATACAACTAGCATCCCTCTGAGACTCGTGCAAGATGTTACCAAGATGTTACCAAGATGTTACCAAGATGTTACCAAGATGTTACCAAGATGTTACCAAGATGTTACCAAGATGTTACCAAGATGTTACCAAGATGTTACCAAGATGTTACCAAGATGTTACCAAGATGTTACCAAGATGTTACCAAGATGTTACCAAGATGTTACCAAGATGTTACCAAGATGTTACCAAGATGTTGCCATTCTGACGCAGTTCCAACTGGTCGACTATAGATTTTGAACATTGATTCCCTACTACGGCGTTTTACTGCCATGAGGGCAGCACACAACACATTTAATCTTGTTTACCTTGAAACTCATTGAAACTCGACTGCATACAATTCAGAAATACTCAACACTTTCTCTCATTGCGTTACTTGTTGGCGCAAGAAAAGGAGCATAATCAAGTGACCTCACAAACGAAATACTAAAGCAACAGCCAAGCCGAGTCTTTTTAAGCCTGCATAATAAGACATATATAGGCCTATTAAAAACACAAAATAGGACAAGATTCAAAATTCCGCTCTGCTTAAATCCGTTTAGGACACTAAAAGAACTGGGTCATTCACCATTCCAAGCAACATGTACTAACTGTCCTTTATATATTCCCAGCAACAATTCAATCACTAAAACTATATCTACTTACTATATATACAAGTATATATGATACACTTCTCTAGATTCTAGCAGTGGTTAAAATAACTGATACGTAACTGACACGATCAAATGCCTTAGTGGCATCCAACAGGACCCAATATGCAGAATATGTTTGCTTTTCAGTTCGTACGAATGTCTCATTTTCAGAATCTTCGTTTCAGATCCGATCAGATCTGATTAGATGAAACTGAATTGCATTCTACTTGATTGAATTCGATCAGTGTTGGTCAAAAGTAGGCGATACACTGACCGACTTTGACCCGCGAGGCAGCTGCTGCCCTGAACCAAATACCGGCCCAGTAAACAGCTATGCACCAGTGATGAGGCCCCCTCTAGCATTGCTGATACGAGACGATGTCTGCCTGGACGATAACAAGAGTGGTTCCTGAACAGCACGCGATCCGTTCAGCGAATGATTCCGATCCATTCTGACAGGCAAAGAATCGTTCCTATATGGCGCCGCAGACAATGCCATTGTGTCAAAGACAACTCCACGGAGGCTATGAACGACACCTTTATGCGTCAAAGGACTGGAGAACGGAAGAGATGATGAACGGATGGATAGATGGACGGATGGATGGATGGATGGGTGGATGGTTGGATAGATGAATGGATGGTTGGATGGATGGATGGATAGATGGATGGATGGGTGGGTGGATGGTTGGATAGATGAATGGATGGTTGGATGGATGGATGGATAGATGGATGGATGGGTGGGTGGATGGTTGGATAGATGAATGGATGGTTGGATGGATGGATGGATGGATGGATGAATGGATAGATGGATGGATGGATGGAGTGGGGTTGTCCAAAGATGCCCTGTCAAGAACCAAGTCCGGTTGCCAGGAGACCAGAGAAAGGAGGGAAGAGGAGGCCAGGGTGGGTTGTCTTTAAGCTGAGAGAAATGGGAAGACTACATGACTACACCAACACAGTTCTCTCTTCAACGATGCGAATGACATTTGATTCCTTAATCTGCGAATTATGCGTCGAAGACATGGCGTCATAAGACATGGCGTCATAACACATGGCGTCATAAGCGCCACCTCGAGTCCGAAGTCTTCATAATCGACCAAGTAGCGCCTCTAGCGAGCAAATCTGTTCGACAAGACTAAAGGACACGCGAAAGCTACGCGCATGCGCATAAGCAAGACCGCAGGCGTTTGCGGAGCGAGTTCTAAAGCACGAGCGCGAGTGTCTAAAGACGTTCAGAGGCGTTTCATGCTTCATGCTTCGATCTTCACTGGTGGGCGTTTAATGATGCACAAAGTCAGAAATCACTTTCAACATGACTTTGATTGTACTCAGTCGGTTTGTTGCATTGTAAATCATTCTAACGGCAAAAGTTATTTAGCGCCTCGTTGAACTTGTTCATGTCTAAGCAATCTCTCTCCCCTCGCTTTTCTTTTCTTCTCTCTTCTCTCCATCTCCTTGTCTATCTTCTGTCCCTCTTATCTAGCTGTCCCTGTCTGCTCTTCCTAACCTCCGTCCCAATTTAAACATTTCTTCCATCTTCCATTTCCTCCCTTCCGCTCTACCTGTTCTAACCGGCCTTCCTCTATTTGCACTCTGCACTTTCGTCCCTCTCTCTTCCCTTCCTCCCTCCCTCTCTCAATCCCTTCCTTCCTTCCTTCGTTCCTTCCTTCCTTCGTTTCTTCCTTCGTTCGTTCCTTCCTTCGTTCGTTCGTTCCTTCCTTCGTTCGTTCCTTCCTTCGTTCCTTCCTTCGTTCCTTCCTTCGTTCCTTCCTTCGTTCCTTCCTTCGTTCCTTTGTTCCTTCGTTCCTTCCTTTCTTCCTTCCTTCCTTTCTTCTTTCCTTCCCTCCTTTCTTCCTTTCTTCCTTTCTTCTTTCCTTCCTCTCTCTCTCTCTTTCTATGTCTCTATCTATATATCTCTCTCTTTCTTTCTCTCTGTCTCTCTCTGTCTCTCTGCCTCTGTCTCTCTCTCTTGACCACCACCTCTCCGTTCTCCTCTGTCGTCTCCAATCCTCTTCCTTTCCTTCTCTTCCTCCTTCCTCTCCATACACCCATCAATCTCCAAACCCACTTTCCCCATCTTCATTTTCTCCTAAACACCCTCCCCTCCATTCTCCGTTTCCTCCTGTCTCGACTCCCTCCTCATCGTCTCCATCCCTCCCTCCGACCTTCTCTCCCTCATTTTCCTTAGTCTAATTGGTCGTTTGTCTGTTTCCGACTGGTTTTTGCTTCCGTCGAAACGTGATTACCAAGTTTCCGCCTTAACAGGCAGAACAATGGATTGGCGCGGTTCGAATATCTCTACGAGCGCTAAATAAATCTTTCCGCTTAGAATTTATTGCGCTGTTCTAAACGGCCGCGCTTATTGCTTTAGTTGCATGACAAGCGCCATTATAATTAGCCGTTGTCTCTCGCCTTCAGTACATCCATCCTTCCGTCCATCCGTCCGTCCGGTCATGAAGGCATGGTGTGAAGGAAAGAAAGGGAGGAGAAGCAGACGCAGAGAAACGGACAACAGGAAGAAATAAGGCAGAAAGACCAGAGTCACACAGAAAGGTAAGCAGCATGATAAAAGTCACAATTACAGACAGACAGACAGGCAGACAGACAGACACACACAGACAGACACACAGACAGAAAGACACACACAGACAGAGAAAGAAGAGTAGAAAAACAAATGAAATAAGGAAGAAAGAGAGTGAGTGATAGAAAGAGGAAGTAGAGAGAAAGAGAGAGAGAGAGAGAGAGAGAGAGAAAAGAGAGAGAGAAAGAGAAAGAGAAAGACAGGCAGACAGACAGACGGACAGAAAGATCGAGAGAGAGAACAAAGAAAGAGATATGCGAAAGACAGAGACAGAGAATAAACTGATACAGAGAGAGAGAGAGAGAGCGAGAGGGAGAGAAAGAGAGAGAGAGAGAGAGAGAGAGAGAGAGAGAGAGAGAGAGAGAGAGAGGCAAACACAGAGAGACAGAATAGGGGAAGTGCTGGCGACGGTCTGCATTGCATGTCATCACGCCACCAGGTCCATTCCGACCGACGATATCCACCTGTGGCTTCACTGCACTCATTAACCGGAAGCTTTCACGACTCGCCATCATTGTCCCTCGTCTAACCCCCACACTCGAAGGCCTCCTCCACCCTCCAATTCCCACTGCATCCCACCCCACTGCCGCCCAGACTTCTACTGAAACAGCTCCAAATTGTAAAAAACACTGAGGTAGCCCAGACAACAATTAAGTGCGCTACATGAATCACCGCATTCCAGTGACGAGATCTGATATGATAGAAAATAACTTTAATTATTTAATTATCTAATTACTCCCCAAAGGCCAGCATTGACAGCATTCCCCTGTCTGTCTGTCTGTCTGTCTGTCTGTCTGTCTGTGTCTGTCTGTCTGTCTGTCTATATTTGTGTCTTTGGTCCCTTTCCTTGTCCTTTCGTTCTGAGAGAGGCCACGTGCAGTTGAGAAATTTTTCAGGAATTTTAAAGTAGGCCTACTAGTGACGTCATTACACGACTATTACTCGCAGAAATTTTTATCCTCTTTTAGCCTTCACCCTTTACGAAGAAGGTAACGTGAGGGTCAGTTGCGTATAACTTATTCGCTTGTACCTTATGTCATCCTTTAATTTTGTTTTGACTGAGCACCTGTGAATAAGCTGGTTCCCGCGACTTAGCTTTTGTTGGGCGCTGTAGAAATCTCGAAATTACGATTACGGTTACGATCCTTGTGTACCTAAAACTAAGGGCAACTCCCCTTTTACATACTTTTGCATCCGAATTATGTATCTATCAACTCAAATAAAATTTTCCTTCCCTTCTTGTTTATTAATTTTACCTCAGAAAATTTTTATGGAATGTGATGTGACATCATGAATGTATTGTGGCTTTGACGTGTAACAGCATATAGTAATGTAATGTAACAAGCATTTATATATATCGCCTTTCAAGCATCTCTCAAAAGCGCTAGTAATATACTGCGTCGCAATGCGATGTAATCAATGTAACGCGAGACAAACTACAATGTAGTGCAGTTCAAAAGACCACGTGACATAGTGAAGCAAGATAGATTCATACAGCGCCTTGCGTAATATGATATATCGGCTCAATGGCGCCTTAATTCCCAGTCTCATTGAAACAGAAGAGTGTTAAGCGATGACACTAGGTGCAATAGAGTAACACACCTGAGCACCAGATGGCGTGAGTTAACAGAATTAGGGGGTGTTGAAACTACAGATGCTAAGACGAGTGAGTGATGCTTTTCATCCTCTTCTCTGTCTATGTATGTCTCCGTCTCTGTTCCTGTCTCTGTTTATCTGTCTATGTTTATCTGTCTCTGTTTATCTGTCTCTGTTTATCTGTCTCTGTTTATCTGTCTCTGTTTATCTGTCTCTGTTTATCTGTCTCTGTTTATCTTCTCTCAATCTGCATTGTTCCATATGCTACTTAATATCTGCTCGGCTCTTTCAGATTCTATATTAACTCTCGCCTATTCGTCATCTGGTCTCCTCCATTTCCCGCTCTTCTTCATTATATCCATCTACCTCTATTCCTCTCCTTCTATCGCTTTTATTCCCTTTCCCATTCTGTTTCCCTCTTTCTTCCTCTCTTATAATTATTCTTTCTGCTATCTATATGTGATGTCTGTCGCTTGGTTGATTGCATGTCTACTTGTCTATCTGCCTGCCTGCCTGTCTGTCTGTCTGTCTGCCTGCCTGTCTGTCTGCCTGTCTGTCTGCCTGCCTGTCTGCCTGCCTGCCTGTCTGCCTGCCTGCCTGTCTGTCTGCCTGGCTGCCTGTCTGTCTGTCTGTCTGTCTGCCTGTCTGCCTGTCTGCCTGTCTGCCTGTCTGTCTGTCTGTCTGTCTGTCTGTCTTAATAGCTTTCTTTCTGCCTATGTATATTCTTCGTGTGATCCTAAATCCTTCTCTGGCTGCTGGAGAACTTTATTGCGTTGATCGATCATCAGCAGAAACCGGTTGACACCGTCTGATGATATTGAGAGTGGCTCGTATTATATAGCGCCATCATCAACCGCACGCTGGTCATCGACCATCGTCGCATGGCGCCATTATTCTGACTCGCCTGTGGCTATATTTATATGCAGCCACTAAGTTAGCCACACTCGCTTTACTCTGCGTAATATGCATGGCTAAGTTGGCCACAGTTTCTTTACTCGGTGTACTATGCAATGGCTCAGTTAGCCAAAGTCGCTATACTTGTCCTTATATGCAGGGGATTAGTTAGCTATAATTTCTATGGTTGGTGTAATATGGAGTGGCTAAGAAAGCCATAGTCGCCACATTGGGTGCAATATGCAGTGGCTTAGTTAGCCACAATAGCTGATATACCTCTACTCAGTATCTTCGTTCTTTCCTTCATCAGCATCTTGTCAATCCTGCTCTTTGCCCATGCAGTGGCAGAATGCGAATGCAGTTGCCTTTGCTATGTCCGCGTGTGGAGTTCGAATCCCCATGCGTCTTCTAAACCTCCCTTCCCTCCATCTGTGTTCGTTCTATCTTTCTCGTGTTCCTCTTCTTCATCTTCATTTTCCTTGTTGTTCTCTTTCCGCAAACCTTGCCTATCTTTCAATCATGTTTCTAATTCTTCTAATTTCGCTTCCTGCGCCCCTCTGTTCTCATTCCGCCGCTCATCTTATCGCCCTTCATCTTCTCTTCCTTCTCCTCTTCTGTTCTTCCGTATCGTTTGATTTTTCTTCGGAATTTGAAGATAACGACCCAGGAATCCGAATGACGTTTTGCTTGTAATGGACCCAAGACTCCGAATGACGTTTTGTTCATAAGAGACCCAGGACTCCGAATGACGTTTTGCTCATAAGAGACCCAGGACTCTAAATAACGTTTTTCTTTAAGGGACCATGGACTCTGAATGACGTTTTGCCCATAGGAGATCATCGATTGGTGCAATTGTTTACGTCGGTGCAAGCGACGCACTAGAAAAAATGGTGCTGTATTACATTGTATTGCATCACTACAAAGGTACTACTTACATTCCTAGATGAGATTAGATTAGATTACGCTACAGAACACCACAGTTGATGTGATTAAGTCAGATCGGATCGGATTAGAAGACCGAAGAGCTCATGAACTCTATCGTAGTAACAGTTGAGAGTGAAGAGCTTATAAACACTCTGTTACAACAGACACGTTTTCGATCGCTAACACATTTTGCTTGTCTCGTTTCTACCTGTCCGTGTGTCACACTGTCTGGTTGTTTCCGTCTCACTCACGCTGACAGACGATCTGCCTGTCTGTCTGTCTGTCTGTCTGTCTGTCTGTCTGTCTGTCTGTCTGCGTCTAAACCGCGAGGAATAGATGGCCATGCACGAACTATCATTAATATTTAATTGATGCCAGCGGATACTCGAAATGAAATGTAAACGAGATGATTGACTGACGCGAAAACCCGTTTTGATTGCAATCGATAAGCATAAAACTGACAAGCGGCGAGATGTAAGGATAGACCGCAGGCTGCGCGCTTTTTCATAGATGCGTCGGATTCTCTTTATACGCTGCTTCTATTTATCCACAAGGGCGCAACATAAATATCCCATCGAGTTACATTACGTTATGTTACTGATTAACGTTACTAATTTACGCGTTCGTTGTTTAGCTCGCTCGTTCATTCGTTCACCTGTGCAATTATTGATCAATCAGGTGATTAATGATCAACGGTCTTAGTTCTGCGAAATATTCATTAAATTTTTGCGATATTAGCTGCTAGTCCTTGACCTGAATTCCGCCTATTATACGTATAATAATAGTATTGGACTGACCTTTATTAGGTGATAATTAAGGACATTATCACCGTCCAAATTTAGCTAAGTTCATTAAATTTGGTGTAATAATGAGTATACGTCGTGTAAATTTAACGCATCACTGACCTAGAATGACGTCGTCTGTTCAATGAGCGTGCCCTAAAATGACTCATCCATGAAAATTTTCAAAGTTGATTGTATTAACAAATTGCAAATTTATGAATTTATGTATCGGTATCATCACCATCTACTTCGTACTTCTATTAAAGATTATTTCCTAACTTATCTTGGACGTCATACCTATTTCACTAGGTCTGAAGAAGGATACTCCCGAGGATTGGCCCGCACAAATACCAGACTATTCTCTATTAAATGTATTGGACCGGACTTATGGAATAGTTTGCCTTCTGATATGTGTATACTGCCTAGTTTGTACTTATTTAAGAGACATTTGCATACTTATTTGAGCACAATTTCCAATAGTTAAGTGAGTTTTGTGTTTGTTTGTTATCATCTGTTTTGATTATGTTTTAGTATTAGTTTTGCGCTAAATCTCTTAAATGACATATTTTAGTTGATATAATTATCTTAAGCTGATCATTCGCCATATGCACATTTGTATTGGGTTATATGCGGCTCCATTAAGCGGGACCTTGTCCTTTCCGACCTGCCTTTTGATACCCATGGAGATTTTGTACGCTGTTCATAAGAATCTTTGTTTATTTGTTTGTTTGAACGGTTTCAATATTTGCTATTTGTTTGTTTGAAGGGTTTCAATAAATTAACAAATGAACATCCCTATCAAATGCCTGTACACTTTTAATTAATTTGTGTAAAGGTCTATGCGTTTCCTGTCGCACATTCCAATAGAAAAACTCATTGTAAATTGAAACAACCTTGGATAACACCAGCTTTACTCAAATCTTGGAAAACAAAATCTTGTCTGCTCTTAAAATATATAAAAGACCCAACCGAAAGTAATATATCAAAGTATATAAACTACAGAAATAATTTTAAGAATGAAAAGCAGCGAAAATGCTTGTTATATCAATCAAATCAATGGCTGTGAAAAAAGTCATGTGCTTTGGCTACAGCGCTAGGAAACTTTTTGTGGACAATTGACTGATTGACTAAGTAACTGATAGCCAGATTTACATGAAGCATCTGTAGGAATCGAAACCCAGGCACAGCAGTGACCGAAAAAACGCTTGGATAGTAATTTTGTAGTCTCCTCATCCTTGATGCCACGCGGTCCAGGAACTCTGAATATGGTGTCAACTATCAGCTTCAGATGAAAATCAATTGTTTGAGCTCTCCGAGCAAACACTGGTGACATATTTAATTGTCTGGGCATTGTCTAATAATTTTTTGTTGCTAATGAACTTTAACATTATTAGGCCAGTGTAGGACTAGTGAGAACCTCTGAATAGTTTCCCTTGAACTGGCACTAGAAAAATTTGAGTCTCAATCACTGTTACCCTTCACATGCATGCATACACACATGCGGCTGGACACGCTGTCAGTGCGCATGCATGAACTGAGGCGCCTTTTACCAGATGCCCTAGCCAGATCGCCAATGCATCAGCCGATCGATCGAGTGATCGATCGCTTCCAATGGAAGGGGCGAGGCAGGGAAGGTGGGAGGGAGAGGCTCAGGCCAAGGGAAGACTGCAGAGCTACCATAGAGGTAGGCAGGAAAACACAGATGGAGACATCGGTATAAAAAACCTGGTATGTATGGAGCGATACATATTGAGAGAGATATAAAAAACAGGGAGCGAGGTATGCACACAGGAAGACCGTCCTATATATATATGTATATATATGTATATATATATGTATAAATATGTATGTATGAGTGTGTGTGTTGTGTGTGTGTTGTGTGTGTGTGTGAAAGCAGAGATGGATGGAAGTGTGGAGGAAGACAGTGACATGTGAGAGCAGAGACATGAAAGGGATTGATAGCTAGAGAGAATGGGACACGTAGGAGCAGAGAGCGCAGGACGTTGGGATGGAGACAGATAGGGTAGGGGTAGGGGTCGACGACGAAACACAGACTTCGACGAACCGCAGACAAATTGAGAGACAAGACGGGCAGTCGGAAGCGATTGATTTTCCCCTAATCAGTGCACAGTTCGGCTGACGACTATGGACGAAGAGACGCAGAAGGAGGAGTCGTAGGAGGACGAGAAGGGGATGAGGCAGAACAGGATCGGTGGAGTGGAGAATTGGTGGAGAGGACTGGGAAAATAGGAGGAATGGAGAATGAGGCGGAGACGAGGGGGAGGAGACAGAAAAGGTGGAATGCAGCATGAGGAGACGATGAGATTGGAAAAGGATAGAGAAACTGAGGAAGGAAAGGTCGATATATTAGACGAATGAGACAAAGAAGGAGTGGAAAGAGAAGGCCGAGGACAGGAGAAAAAGAGGATGAAGGGGAAGTAAAGAAAGAAAGAAGTACAGGACTACACTGAGGAGAGAAAGAAGGATGAAGGCCGGGGAATAGTATGAGGATGAGGGGCAGAAGAGGAGATAAAGAGGATCAGAGAGAAGGAAAAAGAGATGGGAAAGGGAGGAATGGAGGATAAAGCTGAGAGCAGGAAGGATGGAAGAGGCGGAGGTGCGTTCTTCGTGGAAAGTACCAAAGAAGGAGTATGAAGTGGAGAAAGTCAACAGAAGACTATGAGGATAAGACAAGCAAGGGGAGGAGGATGAAAGAAATGAACAAGCAATATACACAGTCGTAAGATGGTGAGACTACAACGGAGGGAAAGAAGAAAAACGAGACAATAAAGATAGTTAGAAAGCTGAGGCTCAGTAGAAAGCGACGGAGAAGACGGACGGACAGACGCAAATAGATCGGCAGCAGAAGAAGATAAATAAGGCTTCCGAAGAGTGAAGGGCAAAGGTCAGCGTAAAGAGCAAACAGTGAAAGATGCACAGAGATGGAAACTAGGAAGAGGTGTATACATGTCATTTAACACACACACACATACACACACACCTACACCCACACACACACATATATAATCAAACGTGCATATTAGTTTGTATGCATGCATGCATTCTGAAATTCATATAGCACCTTTTAAACATTCAAATGCACTGCAAATGTATACGTATGCATTAGCCTGCATAAAAGTGCTGTTTATGTATGCATGTATGTATGTAAGTATGTATGTATGTATGTATGTAGGTATGTAAGTATGTATGTATGTATGTATGTATGTGTGTATGTGTATTTGTGCATGTACGTATGTATGTGTGAATCTACATATGTATGTATGTATGTATGTATGTATGTAAGTAGTATGCATGCATGTATGTATGCATGTATATCTATGTGAGCGTTTATATGGCGCCTTTAGGACGTCTTAAAGGACGTCACTGTGACCGTATGTGTGAGTGTCTCTCATTGGACCATTGGACCAATGAATTCCCCTTTTTGTCCATTTAGATAAATCTTGTCGACGGGACTCTTAGGCAGCCTGACTTCGCCAGGTCATCGCCAGATTCGCTTATTTAGCGCCCACATATTTGCCTAATGTTGCGGAAATGGTCCAGCAGGAGGCGCTTTTGGTAAGGCGACTAATACGTCAGGTTAATAGGGGCACTTTAACCGAGTTCGGGTGTTTAAAAGGGAAAACAGGCATATCGCACTGGGTATGGTACGTATCAGGTTTTGGTATTTAAGCATTATCTGCGTCAGTTTTGTCCCTCGTACAATCAAATCCAGTTGAGTCTCATTTAACTCAATCTAAGTCTTTTTAAACTTAAATGTAAATGTAAATGAACATGTTTTCAATAGCGACCGTATGGCCTTGACGCTGAATTTATCGGGTGAGATCCTTCATCACTGCTGCCCGTTTGAATGGGTGCTACACCAGTCAAGATCCCCATGTACTGACCGTGCTTAATCTAAGTCAAGATAAATGCAGAACTAATCTCGTGTTTCGATACAGACTGTTTAAAGATTCACAGGAACCCTTCAAAGCAGATATTTTTCACTTTAAAGCCGACTTGTGCAAAAGCTTAAAGCCTTAGACGACAGTACAGTTCTACCTCACAAGATACAATAGACACTTTCAAGAGGAAGCTGCGAGAAATTTACATTTTAGGTAGCGGATGATAAATTGGTTCGGACTTAAGGAAGCCTTGGCGTCCATTCAACCGGGCAGCGGGTGTGAACCATCTTACCCATAAATTCATTGAACAATGACCAGGGTCGTGGCTCTAAGGTTGCCATAGAAACAAAGTGTCGGTGATGGGCAGTAGTAGGTTGCCATAGAAACGAAGTGTCGGTGATGGGCAGTAGTTAATTACTCTAGTTAGAAACTAGTATTTATACTACTTTTTAATTCGTTAAAAAGCTACAACATCTCGCTTTGTTAACTACATTTGGTAACTACTTTTTCAGCAACAGTTTTTCAGTTGCTTTACAACTAATCTAACAAAGTTGTCTCTATAGAGTCTCCAGCTTATTTTTTTGTCACAGTTGGCAATATTGTTGGCTGTGTTGCATTTTCGGTTATAGAATGGAACGTCAGATTATGAATTAATAAAGTAAAACTGTATAGTTTAATAGTTCATCATTGCAAAAAAGATGCAGCTAAAATGTAAAAATGCAGACGAAAGATTTTTTACCGCTGTATGTATTCACTGTTCCTATAAATTTTCTGGAAATCTCTCGAACTCTTCGAACTGTTTAAGGTACACTCATTTATAGCTTAACCTTGCATATTTGAAGTGATGCATTTAATTCACGGGCTTAGTAATACAAACAAATTGACAGTGGCATGTGTATTCAGCTCATTGATTTAAAATCTTTCTCGTTATTTTGTCAATATCAGCAGGTGGTATTTTGTTTTATCTTAACGTGAAGAATTAACAATCATTACATCTGTTATCCAGAAACTCAGTTCCTATCTTAAGGCACCAGTAAAAGTAACGATTGCGATAGCAACTATTAGAACCCTTCCACGCTGCACTGAATTTAGAGGAACGCGAAGAAGAACGTGAAGAAGAAAGCGAAGAAGAAAGCGAAAAACACCAAGTAGAACGCGAAGAAGAAGAACGCAAAGAACACGAAAAACGCAAAAAAGAACGCGAAGAAGAAGAAGTTAAAAAAGAAAAAGAAAGCAACGCACAAGAACAAGAATGCGAAGAAGAATAAGATGAAAAAGAAAAAAATAAGAAGAAAGAAAACAAGTACAAGAATAACAAGTACAAGAATAACAAGAACAAGAATAACAAGAACAAGAATAACAAGAACAAGAATAACAAGAACAAGAATAACAAGAACAAGAATAACAAGAACAAGAATAACAAGAACAAGAATAACAAGAACAAGAATAACAAGAACAAGAATAACAAGAACAAGAATAACAGGAACAAGAATAACAAGAACAAGAGTAACAAGAATAACAAGAACAAGAATAATAAGAACAAGAAGGGAGCAGGAGGAAAATGAGGGAGGAGAAGAAGGAGAAGGACTAGGAGGACGGGTAGCAGTCCTTTAAACTAACCCTGATATGTAGTCATTGGTATGAAGTGTCAGCAACTTCATTTCCTTAGCCTCGGCATATTAAAGGGGTGGGCGGTACTCTCCCTCGTCGTCTGATCTTCCCACCGACAGAGTACTTTCAAAGTATTCGTTCTACAGACAGCTGTGCTCGCCAGGGACGCAAGTGGAACAAAAATCTCGATACAGCTTTCTTCTCTGGACAGGATTTGAAACCCTGTCTTCTGCTGTATCTATTAGATTATCTCGTATTCCTAAAGCTTAAACATAATCCACAGAATTACCACATTCGGTGCGATTGTACCATGCTACGGCGTTGCGGGGGAAGCTTAACACCGTGGGCGATTTCTTACGACTGTTTCTCCGATAAACTTCCGAATGTTTGCACCAGACACGAATTTTCTATCATGACCTGCGCAGGTCCGAACCAGTAGATGATGCTTTTTGTTCAAACGCTGTGTCTTTATGATCACAATAAACCACACACGTGCTGCGCAATATACTTGGAAATTCAAAGAAAATATACGACATTGGTTAAGACGCCTCTTTGAAATTCCTCTAAGCGTTGTCCACTGGTCCCGTGGTTAAAAGATGTTTCTGCTAAAGCACAACCATGTCCACGGTAATCCAAAAACGAGTAAAGTAAAGCTCCCACGTCGCATAGTAGAACATGCTGTATGGAAGACGCTCATTTCCTGCTCTTCGGCCCTTGAACCGGCAATGGACGAAACCCAAGGTCAAGGATACGGGGCCATTGTACGCCCTAATGTCCATACTTCCCGGTTTAGGCCGGTAACAGATTATTTGGCATGGTGACAGAGACAAGTAAAGGCAAACATCTTGCCCAGGATCGTCATGTGAAGTCCGCTCAGCTGGTTCGAACCCGAATTCGGATCCAACAAGACACTTTTTAATGTCTCCACTTGCTCCCATACATTGTTTTCTGTAATTGTAATTTGAGATTTAAAAAGCGCCTCTTAGAGGATAAACTCAACAGAGGTGCTTCCGATCCGAAAAAGTAAAATCACTGTTAAACAGTACAGTCTTCAGGCGCCTGCGGAACACTGAGAGGGGGAGAGAAAGGAGCTCAAGTCGCAGTTCTCGAGGGAGACGATTGTTTGGACGGTGAATGTATTGTAATCGTAAGTGCAGTGATATATATATATATATATCTGCATTTATTTCGCGCCCACTGAGGTTTTACATATCTATACAGCCTTTTCCATTTGGGTTCAAAAAACACGAAGTCGTTCGGAACAGATTTGATGAATTCAGTTGGAAGTCGGTGGATCTCAACGAGAGCATTCGAGAGGATTTCACAAGACGCTATATAAATTACCAGGTACATCAACATACATATACATGCCTATATACATACATACATACTTAGATACACATACATACATACATGCATATATACATACATACGTGCATACATACATACATACATGCATACATACATACATACACACATACATACATACTTAGATACACATACATACATACTTAGATACACATACATACGTACATACATACAGACATACATGCATGCATACATGCATACATAAATACATACATACATACATGTAGGTCTCTGCCATCTATTCAACTCTTTCCTGATCTAATCCGATCCGACCGGAACTAATCCATCCCAGTCAAGTCCTGTTCTACTCAATCCAATCTAATCTAATCTGAAGCGATTTCTATAGAGCCGTTATCATGACGCACAAGCTCGATGGTAGCTTCGAACAGATATCACACGCAGCTGTGACAGTCCAATAGCATTGTGCACTTTAACCCAGACAGGTCCAAGAAACGAGAAGCTCTGATACCCGCCAGAAAAAATCATAACAAAACAGCCATAATAAAGAGCTGGGCAGATATTTGCAGGTAGCTAGACAGACCCCACACCCTAGAGCGAAAGCAGGCCGAGTGGAGCAGATGCACAGCGCATCGAAGGATACTTTTCCCGACACAATTGAATTTCGCGTCCTTAGCCTCTGTTACCCTACCAGCGACGTTCATCTAAAGCAATTACCCCCGGAACTCCTTACCCTCGAGGCCAGGGCAGATACATTCCCCGCAACCCTTGCCTATCGCCCTGCCTCCCGCCCTCCTGTCTCATCGACCGACCGGTTTAAACCAGATTGGATTAGCCTAAGCAAATTACGCCATAATCCTTTGGCTACTGTTCCGCGTCGCCGGAGTCTTGGCTGATCCGTCGGCAGGTGTGGTGCCAAATTGACTCTGAGGCGAAGACGGTTCCGACTCGGCCCACTTTTGGCTAATCTAATCTAATGACTTCTATAGCGCCGTTATCATAATGCTCAAGGCATCAATCGATGCTCGGTTCAAATGAAATCGTAGGCCTAATCAATATCATAATCCATTCGAAAAAAGCCTGATTGAATTCCTATAGGCCAGAGAAATAAGAAATTAGGCTACCGTGGGTAAGAAATACAACGAGGCGAAATTTACATGTAAATGTGAATCTCCGAAATATCTCATCGTCACATAAATGTTTCGTAAAGGAGATCAGCTTATTAACCGGTGGAATTTCAAATCAAGTCCGCAAGATCGAGGTCACTGGGTCAGTTTCTGTGTCAGGAATTCAGTTTAAGGCATCCTGTTGCCTTGACAGGAAGCAATATTTTAGTAAGTGTAAAGAACAGAAACCCAACCAGTCTCCCCACCAGTTTGTGCTAAAGCAGTCTTAATAAGAACGAAACATTAGTTTCACTAACGGCAGCAGACGACATTGACAAACGGTTCAATTATAAAAAGCAAATTTCCTAGTCCTGATCACGTGAACCAATCACAATATGTTTCGGAACTGCTTTCTCACGGGCCAAATTTGGCTTCACGCTGGCAGGCAGGCATGCCAACTAGATATTCTTGTCACCCAGCTTATTAGGCAGGTCGCCGGATGATTCGCTGGCAGCTTCCCGGCGGCTGGCGCTTTGCCCCCGGCTCCGTCTGAAGCAGAGCAAGCCAAGCTTGGACGATGCTGACCGACGTGGTGGAATTAATCCGGGCTTAGGCAGAAAACGCACTCATCAGGGATAACAAAAAAACGCACCCGATGCGTGCACGCTCGGCCGACTTCTGAAGAATGAAGACTTCGGAAATGCTGCGGGTTATAAACGCACAGGACTGAGCGGCTGTTTCGCACGGGGTTGAGTAAGAATGACTCTAAGACAAATTCGAACTTCAATGCAAGAGTACAATTACACCTTGGGTTATAAAGACCCAGACGCACTGTAAAACTGTATATATGTATATGTGTGTGCATATATATATATATATATATATATATATGTCTGCGCTCGCAAACGCCCGTCTTCTCTTAACGGCCCATCGAGGCCGACAGAGTCAACCGGGGAGTGGTCTGCTGGGGAGCAGATAGATGAGAGATTATATAGCGCCTTGAGAGAAGCCCTAAATACGGCGAGGTCATTGTTTTGTTGGTCATGACAATAACTTACATCAATGTACATTTCTTGTCTTTTCTTGCCCAGTGCCCATACATATATATATATATATATATATATATATGGAAATAAATAAATAAAAATAAATATATGTATGTATATGCATATACATATCTTTGCGTATGTATGCACATATGCATGTATATGTATGTATGCAAGTATATACGCATTGACGTATGAATGTATGCGTATACGTATGTATGTATGTATATATGTGTGTATGTATGTATGTATGTGTATGTATGTATATACATATCTTTGCGTGTGTATATGTATGCATACCGACATACAGAGATATATGCACGTGCATATATATATACATACAGCCATATATATGCACACACATATACATATATACATTCATATACATACATACAGCCTTATATGCCTACACATATACATATATACATTCATATACATACATACACACACATACGTGCTTACATACATACATACATAAAAACATACATACATTCATACATACATGCATGCATACATACATACATACATAAATACATACATACATACATACATAAATACATACATACATACATACATGCATGCATACATACATACATGTATACATACATACATACATACATACATAACATACATACATACATGTATACATACATACATACATACATACATACATACATACATACATACATACATATCTCATACATGTACATACATAAGGCGTATAGGATACGACTGAGTATAGACTGACTTCAGAAGAAGTTCTACGTCGTGTGTACTTTTTTGCTGCGAAAGCCGACCTTATAAAAAGTGTCCTATTTGAGTTCAGCGAGTCTCAGACTGGATTTTGGTTTTGGTCCTGCATGATTGTTTTTCTTGCCAGTCCCTCTCGGGAGGTCGTGTTTAAGTCTTCCTACGTGGATGATTTGTTTGGGTCTTCTAAGCCGAATTGGTTTCTTTTGAGCCGTTCTACGTCACCGCCGTCTGTTGGAAAATGTTGTTTGTTTATTCTTCGGAGGCTGTTCGATGGTTTATCGCCGTCTGAGGATCGGTCTTGTTTTCATGTAAGTCAATAGCTTAGGAATTAAACCTTTTTAACCTAAAACTGATTTATTACTTTTCAATATACCTAGACTACCTGTAACAACATATACATACATAATACATACCTACATATATATATATATATATTATATACATGATCCTTACATTCACACATTCCATATATATACATACATGCATACATACACACATACATACATGCATGCATACATGCATACATACAAACATACACACATACATACACACATACATACATCAACGTACATACATATATATATACGTAGATACACACATACATACACACATACACAAACACATACATACATGCACACATACACACATACATATATACGCACACATACATGCATATATACATACATACATACATACATACATACATACGTACACACATACATATACGTATATACAAAAATACGCAGATGCATGCATGTATATAATGATGTTGGTCGCCGTCTGGTCAGCGGAGGCGCTTGATGGATACATCCATCCTGATTAAACCCGTATAAGCGTGTCTGTCGCCCTAAGCTCAGCATCACCGTCGCCTCAGCATCAGCAGTCGCTGCCACATCGTCTGCGAAATCTCCCACCCATCCGCCCACTCGTCTCTCTCCGCATCCTCCTCTCTCCTCTCCTCCTTCAGCTCAGACAGGCAACTGGTCGCTAGCATAGCACGACGTAATAAAGAGAGTTTCGTAGACTCCATCCGACTGTGATCCACTGCCAGACATTTTGTGACTCTTTCCAAAGGATTGATCCAATTCCAAACACCACACACCGTAGCTGTCTCAGCGCCTGACTCTAAAGATCCTGACCTGGAACCGAACCCTTCTTGATTTTGTTTTGACTGGGCGTCTGTGAATAAGCAGGTTTTCGCGACTTATCACTCGTTTGGCGCTGTAGAAATCTCGAGTTTACGATTACGATTGCGATTGCGACTTTGAAATGCGGTTTGCTTAGAACGAGAATGTGAACGCGAACATGTTAATATTAAATGTTAAATGAATGTTAAATAAACACGCGTTTGTATCGAAAATTTTTACAACGACACATGTTGTACTATCTTGGATACGCTCCTATGCAAGGGGAATGATACTCATAGCAGGTCCGTACGCGGGGACCTTAAATGGCGTGGCGCCCATACAAATGGGCAGCGGTGATGAAGGATCTCACCCGATTAATTCATTGAAAAATGAGCAGGGTCGAGGTCATACGGTTGCTATCGAAGAACGTTTACATTTACAGTTACATGCATCGCAATCAGCAATATCTTAAAAACCTCATAATACTTGGTAATACTTGGACAGGTCTGATCTTAAAGCCATAACCTCTCTTCCCCTTTGACCCTGAGTGGTCAGTCTCAGCAGGAATAAACACCGCAACCACAATCGTCTGACTGGACAATATCTGCACACACCGACACACAGACAGACACACAGACAGTCACACAGACAGACACAATCAGACACACAGACAGACACACAGACAGACACACAGACAGGCCGCCCTTCGGACACATACAGGCACACAGACAGACACACAAACAGACACACAGACAGACACACAGACAGACACACAAACAGACACACAGACAGACACACAGACAGTCACACAGACAGACACACAGACAAACAGAAAGATGTACAGACAGACAGACAGACTGATTGGCAGATATAGACAATCAGAGCGAGTGACAGAGCGACAAGCAACCAGACAAACAAGATGAAAGGCAGACAGGATCCCAAACGAAACCGTACATCGTATTCAACGAGGTGTAGTTATCCCTTGCTCCGTAAACATCGCCTGGTACGTGGTTATTGGACGAGATGAGATGTGTGCCGACATATGTTTACTGTTGCAGAAGGTGAAGCTGTTTCTCGATGCCAACGTCTGAGACTCTCAGCTTTCTCTAAAATGACCACCTGCCGGCAGTCTTCCGTCTTCATCCGTCTTTCGTCCTTCCCTTCCCCCATACAGAAGGAAGATCCCCCCTTCGGACTCCCGCCGTCCCTACATCCATCAGTCTGTCCTTTCATCAGTTCTTACCTACTTCCGCCCGTCCTTTTGTCCTTCCAGTCGTCCTTATATACGTCCTTTTGTCCTTCCACCAGTTATTTCGTACTTTAAACTCAGTCCGTCCCTTGATCTATAAACGGCATGTGACGTAATAGAAGATTTACACAGCGCCGATTGAATGTATCTAGGTAACATTTATGAATCGAATAGACTCGGCACAATTATTGTACTGCAGATGTATGTCATGACTGTCAGATGTCCAGATACTATATAGATCGATAAACACAGACAGACAGACATACACAGACACAAAGACAGACATAAACAGAGACAGACATACAGACAGACACAGACAGACAGAAATAGACACACACAGACAGACAGACAGACACAGACAGACAGACAGACATAGACAGACAGACAAGACAGACAGACACACACGGGAAGTGTGGCAACCATATAGGGAGAACGAGAAATCATTAGCGTTGTGCATGGTTAAGTTTCCTTAAACAGCGCAAATTCAAATGTCAAGGAAGAGCGGCGGCTTTATTTAGCGCCAGCAGAAATCAATTAATGGCAGTTTGTCATTTGAAACAGCTTCAAGCAGAGCGGATCGATTACGTCGGTGTATCTTGAGTCTTTTCATTTCGACCGACAAAAGGGGCAAAAGGTCAAATGGAGAGAGACAGGCAGAGACTGAGACTGAGACTGAGAGAGAGAGAGAGAGAGACAGGGAGACGGCATGGGAAGACATAGGACAAGATGTGGGATAGATGGAGACAGAAAAGCATTGATGAAAAACGGTACAGACAGACAGACAGACACACACACATACACACAGACACATACACACAGACACATAGACACACAGACACACACACAGACACGGCAAGAGGAGAAACCGCCTAGGCAGAACAAGAAACCATGAAACAGTGCTGCATGGTTAAGTTTCCATAAAAAGTGCAAATTAAAATGTCAATCAAACGCATAATGGAGAAACTTGATACTGGAATATCAGACGATGTCCATCTCGATCGATGACTGCCTCTCAGACACATACACATTAATATCATATACATATCAATGTGTATGAGTCGGTCATCGATCGACCATCTGAACAAACACATGTGCTATGTATTCTTTTAATTTCATTCCGTCCATGTATATACACTGAATATGTATCTATATATTATATACTGATGGCGTTAATGCGTTATTGCCTTACTTACTAGTCTTAGGTTACCACGCGACTGAGTTTCTATGCAAGGTCAGTTCTATAATTCATGCAACCATTCTAGTTCTTTCATTCGTATCCTCTTCTCTCTCTCTGTGTGTCTCTGTCCCTGTGTCTCTGTCACTGTGTCTCTGTCTCTGTGTCTCTGTCTCTTCTGTCTCTGTCTGTCTGTCTGTCTCTCTCTATGCAAGGTCCGTTCTATATTCATGCAACCATTCTAGTTATGTCGACTTTCATTCGTATCCTCTTCTCTCTCTCTCTCTGTCTCTGTCTCTGTGTCTGTCTCTGTCTCTGTGTCTCTGTCTCTGTGTCTCTGTGTCTCTGTCTCTGTCTGTCTCTGTCTGTCTGTCTCTCTCTTTCTCTATCTCTCTCTCTATTTCTATGTTCCCGCCACTCCCTCTCACTGTCTTTCCCGCTGTCTTTTCTCTTTGTCTCACTCATTATCTCTGTCAGTCTCTCTCTCTCTGTCTCCCTATTAGTATCTATTACTATAGCTCTGCTATCTCTCACGCCTATTTTCCTCTCATCTTTCTCTTTGCTGCTTCGCATGTCTTTTGATTTTTCCGCAAGCCTCTCGCTCGTCAGCGAGTCTTCCTATCTGTATGCATGCCTGTAACCCAGCTTGCTTGTCTCTATGTCTAATTGTCTGCTTCCGTGTCTGCTTGTCTGTGTGCCCACTTGAATCCGCGTGTCTGTCTATCTGCCTTTCAACTTGTTTGTTTATCTGCTTGTTGCTCTGTCAATCGCTTTGACTGTCTACATCTGCCTGCCCTTCTTTCCTTTTGTCTGTCTGCCTGTCTGTTATTTTGTCTGCCTGCCTGCCTGTCTGTCTGTTTGTCTCTCTGCCTGCCTGTCTGTCTGTCTGTTTGCCTCTCTGCCTGCCTGCCTGCCTGACTGTCTGCTTGCCTGCCTGTCTGTGTGTCTGTGTGTCTGTCCGTCTGTCTGTCCGTCTGTCTGTCTGTCTGTCCGTCTGTCTCTCTGCCTGCCTGCCTGTATGTCTGCCTGCCTGCCTGTCTGTGTGTCTGTGTGTCTGTCTGTGTGTCTGTGTCTGTCCGTTTGTCTGTCCGTCTCTGTCCGTCTGTCTGTCTGTCCGTCTGTCTCTCTGCCTGCCTGTCTGTCTGCCTGCCTGTCTGTATGTCTGTCTGTGTGTCTGTCTGTGTGTCTGTGTGTTTGTCTGTCCGTCTGTCTGTCCGTCTGTCTGTCCGTCTGTCCGTCTGTCCGTCTGTCTGTCTCTGCCTGGCCATATATGCATATAAAGAAGCGGTAGTGTGCATTAACATTTATGACCACAGGATGAGATGTCGCTGTAATCTCTTAACAGACATTCCATTCTGGCGGCTGAAACTCCCTCCAAACAACAACGCGTCAATTCGGATCAAACCAGTACACGGTGGTTACAAAAAGCGGAGTCCTATAATCATCATCATCATCAGCGATTGCTTAGGCGTACGCCCGAACTGGTGACGTCATACATACTGTAGATAAACACATAAAATGATGACGCAAGTCCTCTAGTAAGTAAGTACGCAAACGTACAGACGTATTTCAGTTAAAAATTTGTTCATTTTCTGGTATGTGTCTCTCTGTATCTCTGTCTGTCTGTACGTCTCATGCTAGATCTCTGGTCTAGATATTTGTGTGTCTGTCTTGACGTATGCGTGTGCATGCAGTATTTCCTATTCTGTCTGTTTGTGGGCGTGTTGCGTTTGTCTGTCTCCCCGTCTGTCTGTATGTGTATCTGTCGGTGTGTCTGCCTGTCCCTTCGTCCGTGGGTTGGTGGCTGGGTGGTTGGTTGGTTGGGCGGATGGCTCAATATTTACTCTTGCAGCGGACAGGCGATGACTAGGCTACTGAAGAGCACGTCAGAGCGTTGCTCCGTCGCTTGACGCACTACAGTTGCATGGACATAAAGAGAGGAAACGATAGGCAGCTACAGATAGACACACACCAACAGACACACACACACAGACACACACAGACATACATAGACCCACGCACAGACACACACAGACATACACAGTCACAGACATATACCCATAGACACACACAGACATACACAGAAAACGCAGACACCCATACAGACACCCACACGAACACACAGATAGAAGGACAAAAGGAAAAAAGAACAAGACAGAAAGATGTAGACAATCAGAGCGAGTGACAGAGCGACAAGCAACCAGACAAACAAGATGAAAGGCAGACAGGCAGGCAGAATGACAGACACGCAGATTCAAATGGACACACAGACAAGCAGACACAGAAGCAGACAATTAGACATAGAGACAAGCAGGCTGGACAGACACAGACGCACAAAGAGAGTAAGTACATACATGTAAACCGCCGGTAACTAATCGACATATAAGCGGAAATGTCAGTTCGTTAATGAGATTTTATTCACCTAGGCTTCATACTACAGGCAGAAAGAAATGTTCAAAAAATATTCTAAGGTCAATGTTGTATAATATTAAAATAATAAATATTTTGACCAATACGTCCACATATTTTTGTCTCAGCTCCACGAAACTCTGTATGAAAAATCATACTATGCAGCCCTAGTTTGATAATGAAACTGTCACTGTCGGTATAAGTCGTTCAGACTACATACAATAGTTAAGCGATTATCTTACCATACCTTACTCTATCTTAATTTACTTACCTTACCTTGCCATACCTTACTCCATCTTAACTTACTTACCTTAGATTACCATACCTTACTTTGCCTTAACTTACTTGAACGCCTCCGAACAGTTTCAATATTTTCAATTTCAATTTCAAATGAATTTCAGTTACAATTTCAGATATTTTCAAGCGGAGATATCAAATTTCCAATTACGATTAACCTACTTACCTTATCTTACTTTACCATACCTTACCCTACCTTATCTTACCTAATACTGACTAGTCCTATACTATCCTACTCTACTGTATATCCTACGCTACCCTATCTACCCTATCTTACCTCACTTTAAGGCCATATTAGATAGAAAAGCCAGATGAACTATTTTGGGGGCAACAGGCTTTATACCCATTTTATTATTCGATCCATTGACAGATATTTTCAGTTTAACTGTAGGTTCGACGGAGCTCATTATCTGCAATTGTCTCGTTATTGCAAAGTAAACCTTTCGTAGCCAGACATCTTCTGCTGCTCCTAACTTCCAAGAGTGCCCCTCAAAAGTAATAGTAACTGTAATCACAGATTTATATAGCGCCTCTTCAAGAGAGGCTCATCAGAGGCGCTCAAACACAGAGAACTTGGAACCATCGCAAAATGGAACCGACATCGAGTGGTTGGCAGCTTCGAAGCCGATCACTTCCATCCGGTGCCGACGAAGACCGCCTGAAGAAAATGCGCCAGTTTCAAGGAAGACACGTGACTCGAATCTGCCGGGACTTCACCCTTGAAGGGCGGCGGATCAAAGCCCACGATGCCGCCTTGCTCGCCTTTGATCGTCATCGAGCCACCGCTAGGATGAATTTCGGGCCTGCTGACACGAACACTAGAATGCAATTATGCGAGGTTGGGTAGGCCTGGGGACCCAAGGGCGAAGGGCCTATTCCAAATACTAGCTCGTTCAGTCCAACATAGGCATGAGTGTAGGGCTGAGAGAATCGCATCGGATGAAGTCAGGTTTAGAATTCAGGGAGAGTTGCATTGGGTGGAGCCAGATCCAGAGCGCCTACGGTTTGGTCAGTGTTTTTGGCGTTAGGCTTCGGTTGTCGTTTAGTGAAAAAGATTAGACTAGCGTTATTTACAAATACATATATCTGTTATAGTTAATGCTGAAGTTGGGCTTTCATATTTATACAATCTCACAATTGTATTACGGTCACTTTATGGTCTTAAGATACAAAATTAAGTAGCCTTATTGTTAGACTGTCCGATGCTTGGGCGCTCGGCTTGTAACGGATAAACTGCTGATTCTATACTACCCAGACATTTGTTGGGTACAGTTGCAGCCTCTTCCTCGTACAGCATCTGTGTGATAGTTCTGCAAAATGGGAAAACCCTTATTTCCCTTATTTGGAAAACCCCTTGGTGCTAACCGTTAGCTACAAGTCATGAAATCAATTGCCAAAACTTTCCGATTTTGAGAACGTTACCTCAGCATACCGCCTTTTCTAGAAAACCTATTTGGCACTAAATCTTACTCAGTTAGATCGTAATCGTAATACCAAGACTTCTACAGCGCCCAACGAAAGCCGCGCCGCGGGGACCAGCTTATTCACAGGCGCTCAGTCAAAACAAAATCGATTGGCAAAAGGGTTCGGTTCCGGGTCAAG
>OZ029920.1:24032906-24037906 GCA_964023275.1 Norana najaformis | reverse complement strand
CGTAAAGACTAAAAATATATATAGGCATAAGTACATATAATACAATAGATATTATTTATATATTGCATATACAGGAGCTCACCGTGTATTGCTCATAAATGATAAATGCTGAAGCGCATTTATTTTTTATACCTATTACATGTGACATATATGTGTATTTATATAAACAAATGCTTCAGTAACGTATCCTTCACCTACATATATATATATATATATATATGCGTGTGTGTGTGTGTGTGTGGAGTGCAGGAGAAACATATGTGTATATGCATATCTATACTGTAATCTATAAGTAAAACCTTGAGTGCGTGTTCAAGAGCTAAAATGTGAATCCGCATCATTAGCCGAAATGGCAATGCATTCGCCAGGTCATAACATCTGCTCCTCGTTGCACCGTCTAGAATAAGAAGTGTCACCCAGTCTAATTGAGTTGAGTCGGTCGCATTGGGGAGGCAGATGCTTCCAAGGCGACTCTAGGGGAAGGAGGGCCATGGGTAGGCTTAGAGGTGTGGAGGCAACGACGGCAGTGACACAGAACGTGACCGGGAGAAAAAATCTCACCTCTCATAACGAAGGCTCAAAAAAGCGACTCGGAATAATTGATACTATAGGTTTCTGCACTGTTGATTGATAGGACTGATGAATACAGTCATGCCAGAGTACTACATAAATAACTGCATTGATACTAGATGATACTTATAAGATACAGTCCTGCATTTACATGACATATAGAAGTGCATTGATACTAATACAACTGAAAAGATACAGTGTTTTATTGATAATAAATATAACTGCATTTAAACTATATCGAGTTGACACGATCCATATCTGCATTGATACTGGATACAACTGAAAAGATACAGATCCTCCGTGATCCAGCCGAAATGATATGATATGCGAATGTGTCGATACTTTATCCAGTTGTTACCATGTAAAACTGCATTGACACTAAGTAAAATTGATAAGATACAATACCGTATGATACTAGATACAATTGGTAAGATACACTATCGCGTTGATATCAGATCCATTTTATACGATACATTACTGCATCGTATACTAATACAGTTCGGCATTTGATAAAAACACATAGTCGGCATCATTCCTATATTTGAAGGCAGGATGACGGTTTTCTAATATTTCTGCTTTACACTTCATCTTCCGAGGTTCAAATCCCGATGTAAAACAGCAATTTGTTCTCCAACCATAACACAACCCATTAGGAAAGGTTGCCCAGTTGTTGGATCGCTGTTTTATTTGCACTTCAGTCGGAAGATCCTTCAGCAGCAGGCAGGGCCACTCCTATACGTCTGACAACTGCCATTGACAGAGGATCTACTAAAAAAATGTTCGGTACTACAGTCGAAACTACAGCGCTGATGCTACAGTCCTGCTTTGGATATTAGCTACAACAATCGATGCTTTAGCGCTAGAATTTACAAGTAGGCTATATGTCTTTCTGTCTCTGCCTGCCTAGAGACAATACATAAATACAATACAATTGTCGTCATTATCATCCCTAGCGTGCCCCTCTCTGAAGCGTTGGCGTTTCCACGACCCGGCAAAACCATTCCGGTATACAATACAATACAGTACTATACAATGCAATGCAATTCCATGTAAAGCTTCCTTTAAAGGCATTTAACAGGGCGGTTATTCACCAGATCATATACATTTGAAATCTTACCCTGATCCATTTTACCGTGAAACTGCAATATATTATTGTACTCGCTTGATCTCTATAACGTTTCTCTATTTGCTTGGCTTTCTCTCTCACTGTCTCTCTGTCTCTGTGTGTCCTCTGTCTATCTTTCCGTCTCTGTTTCTCTGCATCTTTCTCTCTCTAGTTGTATATAACCCCTGGCTTTGGTCAATCTCTCTTTGTCTGTCTTTATCTACATTTGTTTTTCTGCAATTGCTTTTCACTATTTTCACTATTCACTATATCTATCGTGATTTCCATATTTTTAGTTATTTTATCATTTTTTCTATTCCTTTCCCTCTTGATTTCTTTCTGTCTGTTTTCTTTCTTACGTCCAACTTTGGTTCTTCATTTTTCAAAACTTTATCTTTTCATATTTTTTCCTTATTTTTTTCTATTCTTCCATTCAATTTTTTTTTCAGTCATTCAATTTAATCGTTTCTTTCCTTCCTCTCTTTACTTCTTTGTTGTATATGCTTTTCTTAATTACTTTGCTTCTTATAACATACTTTTTTTATTTCTTTCAATAACTTTCTGTGTTCCTTTCCTCATACCTGTCTCTCATATGACTCTGTTCTTTCTGCTTCTTTTTATCTCTGTTCTTTCTGCTTCTTTTTCTCTCTGTTCTTTTTGTCTTTCTTTTTCTCCTTCAGGGATCAATGTTTAATCTTTAGGCTTCGTCTGTGTCGCTCCGATGGTCCAGCATAGATTTCTAGGTCTATTTCTTAACTAAAGAAGGTTAATTGGTACTGCTCTAATGAGTGACAGCCGCTGCTCATTTCTACTTCATCGTCTCCGCCAAAAGTAGTTCCAGCACGCGCATGCGCTCTGAATTCCAAGTACCCAGATCCAAACAAAATTCATTTCCGTTGAAACATGGACTTCTTTACAATAATAAATGGATGCAGCTCAATGCCAAAGAATTCTTTGTGGTAATATTAGAGAGCAAAACTCAATTTAAACCTAAAGCTCTTTACAGTGGTTAGGTGCTAAAATTTATATAAAGACTCCTTCTTGCTCTTCTTGTTCTCTTGTTCTTCTTGTTCGTGTTCTTCTTGTTCGTGTTCTTCTTGTTGGTCTTCTTCTGGTTCGTGTTCTTATTGTTCTTGTTCGCGTTCTTGTTCGCGTTCTTGTTCGCGTTCTTGTTCGCGTTCTTCTTCTTCTTTAAGTCAATGGACTCATCACCCTCAAGTGTCGATCGAACTCTTTACTGTAGATTTCCACTGTTTCTTGACCTGTGCCAACAGACTCAACCTCTGCACATCCTTCCCTCATCAGTCTCCGACGTCATCCAGCCATTCTCTGCTCGGTCTACCTATGATCCCTCTGCCATCCATCATTCCAAGCACAACTTGTTTGACCATCCTGGTGTTGTCCATTCTGGAGATGCGTCCAAAGACATTTAGCTTCCTTTCCATTACTTGCTGCACGATGTTTCTTGTGCAACCCTCGCGTCTTCGCACTTCAGTGTCTGTGAGCTTCTGTTGCCATCTGATGTGTATTATGTCTTTTCATTGCTTACGTCCTGCGGTCTTAAACTGACAAATTCAGGTCAGCCAGCTTTTCCCATTACTGCCTATTTCAATTTAACAAAAAAATCGCGGCCGAAAATTCGACGGTTCCCTAAAATCGGCGGTCGTGTTCGACCTAACACTTATACCGTGCTTAAGGCCATCCACGGCTATAGAAGTGATTAGATTAGATTTGATATTCGAATCTGATACTATTTTCTGTTAGTAGACATTAGTGTCTAGTGTACAGCCGAGTAGGGAGGCATACAACTCCACTCAACACGACCAGTCATGCATGCTAGCCTTAGCCTATTGCAAAAGGGCATACCGCGTGTAAAACTTAACACACCTTGCATCAGGTTCTTGCATTATCTTAATAACCTTAGTGAAGTTCATCGCGCCTTGCAATATATTTGCAATATATTTTCGAGCCTATTATTTGCCTAAAGTTCATGCCTAACGTCCATATGCTTTCATGTAGAAGTCCACAACTTTAAGAGGTGTTGCGTTGATGGATGGAATGTTATAATCCAAGTTTCGCGTCGATGTACTAACCTGCAGAAGTCCGTGTCCAGATCGCGGTAACCAGTTTCCCTGACAGTTACTGTTCAAGAGAAGCCCATGGCTAAGATGTTGAATTCCACAGTAATTAAACCGCCCTTGTCCGAACGACGTGCTTTGGACTATAATTAGTCGGTAAGACCAATTTCCAGCTGAGCAACAGCAGAAGCTTTGCTCAAAGAGATGCTTCGATTCTGTAAAACAGACCGGTCCTCCAGCAGATTGGCGCCAACTATTGTGTAAGCGAACAAAGAGCTGGCATAATCATTGTCTGCACTGTCTCCATTGTCTTTGACGCGCCTTTGCATGTAGGCCTACGTATGTCGGCAAAGAAGAATTCATTCATTCACAGCATTTATATAGCTCCTCTGTAAGACATCCATTCAGCCAATACTGTAATTTATATAGCTCCTCTACAAGATATCTATTCAGTCAATACTATAATATCTTGAAGGTAAGGTAAAATAAGATAAGTTAAGCTAAGGTAAAGTGAGGTAAGGTAACACACGCTTCTGTTTGAACTTCCAAGGGGCTCCGGATTATAAGGACCTTTGACTAAACGAAAATTTACCTGGCCTTACCTTAGCTGTCATCCCTGACAAGATAACACCAATGAAACACCAACATATCTTTAGCTGCCCAACTTGCGTTGATATTCCTTAACCGCCTAGGATGGATGAAGGGCTGCATTGACCCAGATGGCCTAGAATTTCATAAGATGAGTCAACCTTCTAGGTACACATCTCATTTTATCTCTTAAATTACCCCTTGTCTTTACCTTATTATGCTTTGCCTTATCTTCCGCACACCTTTGCCTTAGCGTACACAACTGTACTCTTTTAAAACTGCATACATACACGGTTCGTGCACGAGGACCTTAAATGGTGTGGTGCCCATTCAAACGGGCAGCGGTGGTGAAGGATTTCACCTGATAAATTCATTGAAAAACAAGTAGGATCGAGGCCACACGGTCGCTATATAATACAGTGTACACTTACATGATGATGATGATGATGATGATGATGATGATGATGATGATGATGATGATGATGATGATGATGATGATGATGATGATGATGATGTACATGAAAAAATAATTGTAATAATTTTTCGGATCTATTTTATGTAAATATGTAATAGTGTTTTCATACAAAAGAATAACATTAAAAAAATTCTTGAGATTAAAAGCGATATCTAAGACGACTACGTCTCTATGCCAAATTTTA
>OZ029920.1:23912361-24032896 GCA_964023275.1 Norana najaformis | reverse complement strand
TGATGATGATGATGATGATGATGATGATGATGATGATGATGATGATGATGATGATGATGATGATGATGATGATGATGATGATGATGATGATGATGATGATGATGATGATGATGATGATGAAGATGATGATGATGATGATGATGATGATGATGATGATGATGATGATGATGATGATGATGATGATGATGATGATGAGATGATGAATGATGATGATGATGATGATGATGTACATGTAAAAAATAATTGTAATAATTTTTCGGATCTATTTTATGTAAATATGTAATAGTGTTTTCATACAAAAGAATAACATTAAAAAAAATTCTGAGATTAAAAGCGATATCTAGACGACTACGTCTCCATGCCAAATTTAGCGCAACATAAGTTGTTGAAGGCGACGGTACAGTGAAAGATTGAGCAATGAAAGCGAAGTGATGTATGAGGAATCCTGTTTTTCCTCTATCGACGGATATAAGAATATCCGACCAAGATAAAGCCATACCAGGAAAAATACGCCAATGCAAATAGTAGAATCCCTGGTCTCAAAAGCAGAGTGACTGACTGACTTACTTACTTACTTAGCTTACAGACCGGCAGACAGACAGCCTGACTGACTGCCCGACCGACCGACCGTCTGACTGACTGACTTTGACTTAACTTACTTACTGACTGATCACGGCTGACTCATTTGCTTATATGTTCATTATCTTACGAGAGGTAGAACATTGCCTTCGAGAATAAAAATGTTCTGGAATGGCAAGAAGTCGTCAGATCCAGCGGAGCAAGTGCTGCAGAAGACAATGGAGTTTAAAGCGTTGGATTGCAGTGGCACTGCGCTGTTTAAGGCTACTGGTTTCTCTTTTGTCTCTCGTATACGAAGAGAGAGAGAGAAGGACAGAGAGAGAGAGAGAGAGAGAGAGAGAGAGAAGAGAGAGAGAGAGAGAGAGAAGAGAGAGAGAGAAAAGAGAGAGAGGAAGGAGAGAGAGAAGAGAGAGAGAGAAAAGAGAGAGAGAAGAGAGAGAGAAGAGAGAGAGAGAGAAGAGAGAGAGAAGAGGAGTGAGAGAGAAAGAGAGAGAGAGAAAGAGAGAGAGAGAGAATAGAGAGAGAGAGAGAGAGAGAGAAAGAGAGAGAATAGAAGAGAGAGAGAAGAGAGAGAGAGAGAAAAAGGAGAGAGAGAGAGAGAAGAGGAGAGAGAGAATAGAGAGAGAGAGAGAGACGAGAGAGAGAGAGAGAGAGGGAATGAGAGAGAGAGAAAGAGAGAGAGAGAAAGAGAGAGAGAGAAAGAGAGAGAGAGAATAGAGAGAGAGAGAGAGAGAGAATAGAGAGAGAGAAAGAGAGAGAGAGAGAATAGAGAGAGATAGAGAGAGAATAGAGAGAAGAGAGAGAGAGAGAGAAGAGAGAGAGTAGAGAGAGAGAAAGAGAGAGAGAGAAAGAGAGAGAAGAGAAGAGAGAGAGAGAGAGAATAGAGAGAGAGAAAGAGAGAGAGAGAGGAGAGAGAGAGAGAGAGAGAATAGAGAGAGAGAGAGAAAGAGAGAGAGAGAGAAAGAGAGAGAGAGGAGAGAGAGAGGAGGGAGAGAGAGACACACACAGACACAGTGACACAGACACAGAGACACAGAGAGAGACAGAGAGAGAAATAGAGAGAGAAAGAGTGAGAGAGAGAGAGACCTCCAGACCAGCATCTCGAAGGTGTTCCAGGAGGTCTTTTCGAGGACGGCGCTCTCGTCGAACATTCGAGGTCGTGTCGACGGCGGCCATTCAGCTGGAGCAGTTCGTCGTCAGCTGCTTCTTCGGCGGTAACCCGTGCAACCTGACGACCGACTTCACCAAGTTCTTCGACCCCTACTACTTCAACTGCTACACGTACAGCCTCAACTCAGTAATGAAAATTAGGCCACTACTCGAAAGCCAACGGAACGAAGTGAGAGTTCAGTGCAGATGTGAGGTGTGCTGTATTCTGTGCACTATCCATCTGTTGCCGACTCCGCTCACCGGTATCCGAGGTCGATGCAGATGCATAGTATGATGGCGCCAGTGTCTATTTATTACTTATTTGCTTATTAATTATTTATTTGCTTGTTTACCTGCATTCAACCCATTGAGAGGAACTTACCTAAAATTGCTACACGGATGTATTACCCAGTTTCCCGCTGCCTTCTGCCTCATCTTCTCCCTCATCAGAGCGTTCTTATTTCCGAACAGCTTCATCGCCAACTTGTTGTCTGACGGTTGGAAGAATGAGATGATCTGATCGCGCAGGAAGTTGCTCGTCGACGTCGCCACGCTCTTCTGGTTCTCGAGACATCCGTCCTTCGGGGGTGACAGTTGTTCCTTCGGGGTCCCGTAGAGGCTCGTCTCGTCGCCGAGGTAGGCCGTGCTATTGAAGGCCCCTGACCGATGCAGAAAGGGGTGATGGCCGCGACGTAGTTCTTCGTCCGAATGGGTCGTTATCGTGATCGTCGGACCGCGGCCGTCTTGAAGAGTCGGGGTCGAACGGACGATTGTCTTGCGCGCGATCGGATGAGCCAGCGGTTGTCCAGATCCGTGGGCCATCGAGTGCATCTGGCGCTGGAACTTGAGACTCGGGAAGCGACGGACGCGGCCGAATAGCGGCAAGAAGCTGCGCTTCGTCGTCGCGGTCGGCGAGTTGGGCAGGGTGCTGCAGTCGCCTGGGGCAGCGCGCGCCATCGGAACGCCGTTCGAGAAATTCCTCAGACCCGGACGCACGGCCCCGCCGCCGTTGACGGCCGCTCCTAGGCCGACGGCCAACACCCGGCGGGCTCTCTTCTCGACGGAGTCGCTCCTCGAGATGGGCCGCTCGAGGTTGTAGCCGGTCGACTGCGAGGGCGAATGGCTCCACATGATGGCGTTGTTGTCCTCCTCGTCCAGTCCTGACTTGTCCTCGAGACAGACGGTGCACTGGACTCCACCGTAGACTGGAACCGAGATGGCCGTCCCAGTTCCACCGCCTCCGCCGCCGCCGCCGCTCTTGACCGACTCGACGCTATCGCCGGCTTTGGCCGCGGCGGTCGGCGGACGCCCTTGCGGTGGGGAAGACGTCACGGCCTCCTCCTTGATGACTTGCTCGATGCTCGACCGGCTGCTGCATTTGCTGACCGGAGAACTGAGCGCCGTGCCGTACTGCTCAGGGACCGACCAGGTTCGCTCGAACGGAGGCCGCCACAGCCCCGCTAGACGACCGGCCGCAGTTGAGTGAAGCCGGGTCCCGGACCGTGCACCTCCATGGGTCCCAGCCGGCGGGGGCGGACTGACGACGCCAGCCGGCGCTGCTGGTGGTGGCTCCATCTTGCGGACGACAGACGGCGGAAGTGGAGGACTGTCTTTAGACTGTGACGTATATTCCGCCATATTGGCGAATGGGGTTCACCTCGATTAAGAAATACCTGTAATGCAAAATAATAATCGCTGTAATGAAATCCCAAAGAAATAACACAGGGTACAACATCTGGATGGCGAGCATGAGGAAGACCACGAGCACTCTGGATAGAGGATATAAGGTCTTGGACAGGATTAACTATGAGTCAATTATTGAGGGCAACTGATGATTGAAACATCTGGAAACAGACGGGTTCAAGGTGCGGTCCAACTTCGGATCGAAGTTGTCTAAAGACAAGGCAAGACTGTGAAATCCTACAGGTGCTGGGAAATTCTTCTGACATGTGCTGTAATCAATCAGCTACCATGCCACCATGGTGACCGAATGACGAATCCATCCTGATTCATCTTATTTCCCTTATCTATCCTACAGATACAATTCCAAACATCATTCATCGTAGCCGTCTGACTGTCTGCCTGCCTGACTCTTGGATTTTAACCTTGAACCGAACCCTTCTTGCCTATCGATTTGATTTTGATTGAGCGCCTGTGAATAAGCCTGTTCCTGCGACTTAGCTTTCGTTGGGTGCTGTAGAAATCTCAAGTTTACGATTACGATTACGATTTACGAACACTCGTAACTTAAGAACTCAAAAGAATGGGTCAGAGTCTTTCCTTCGTCATTCTAAGGCCTGTAGCTGCCAATCCATGAATCAATGACCCAATGAGTACATTACATTAGATTGTATGCAGCTGACAATCTGCTGCTTATCTTATTATATGATAGTCTCGTCCTTATCTGCTCTGTTAATTTTATCCATCTTTGATCTGTGGCACTCTCTGATATAGGCTGTGCAAGAGCAGAGTCCGATCTGAAGGAAAGCGAATGAAAAAATTCCCATCACTGTTTCTTTCGGAAGCATTTTCCACAGTCGCTTCGCTACAGCCCCTGTTTCTTTCCCCCACACGCTGCTTCCAATCACAAATTACACTGCGCAGGAAAAGCTTACAACGATGGTGCAAATCAAAGAAGATATCAGGTAAGACAGGTTCTATTGTCGCAACCAGTCTTAATTACTTTTAGACTTCCTGCTTCTAATACATCCTCCCAATAGCTGGAATCGCCTTTCCCGAGAGCTCCGGCTAGTATTCCTCAGTTTGTCTCTTCCGCAGTTTCGCAAGCGCCTGAAGTCTGTATTATTTGCCAGTGGTCTCACTGGTTCGGGTCGGGAGCGCTTCTGATGAGTCTATTCTTGAAGTGGCGCTTTATAAATGTCAGATTACAATTACAATTACAATTACAATCAGTGGCGGCTTCAGGATTGCTTGCGTGGGGACAAGAGCATTTCCAGTGGGACGCCACATTCGGGCAGTCCACCATGCACGGGTCTGGTCTGAGGGGCGCCGGCATATAACAAAGAGGGGTGGGGACGGCGAACCGCCCCCCACGCGTATAACTAGATCCGCCATTGCCTACTGTCCCTCTGCTGAGGTCAGTGGATTCACTGGATAGCAAAGCTGGTCAGTAAATCAAATGTCCCTCGCATGCGAACCGCTGCAGTCCAGTCCAGAAGCTTTGCCTACGTTGATCCCACTTGCTGGAATCGTCTCCCTTGAGAATTGCGACTTGAGCTCCTTTCTCTCCCCCTCTCAGTGTTCCGCAGGCGCCTGAAGACTGTACTGTTTAACAGTGATTTTACTTTTTCGGGTCGGAAGCGCCTCTGTTCAGTTTATCCTCTGAGATGCGCTTTATAAGTCTCAAATTACAATTTATAGACATTTGGTGAAAATATTGGAATGGTTAAAAAGCACTACAAACTTAACTCTTAAAGTATTGCGTAATTGTTCGATCCCAGTTGCCTTATAAAAGTCTGTGCACAGGATCAGATCATGTAACATCAGAAATGATCGCATGATGTAATTGCCTATTTAGCTACATCGGTTAAGGCGTACGTCAAGGCGTCTCATTGCGTGAGAATGCCGAGTCGCATACCGATCGTGGCTCATTTTAGCGATTTTAATCTCGGGCTAACGCTTTCTGTGCACGGGAACCTTAACTGTAAGTGTACATGTACACGATTTTCTATGGCGACCGAATGGCCTCGGTCCTGCTCACTTTGCAATGAATTGATCGGGTGAGATCCTTTACCACAGCTGCCCGTTTGAATGGACTTCACGCCATTTAAGATCCCCGTGTACTGACCATGCTATCCCGAGATTCAAATTAAATGGCGTGGCGCCCATTCAAACGGGCAGCGGTGGTGAAGGATCTCACCTGATCAATTTACTGAAAAATGAGCAGGGTCGAGGCCATACGGTCGCTATACAAAACCTATACATTTACATTTTCTTATAGAAAAACGTGTAGGGCTACATACGTGTTATTTACAACAGAATGCAAAGATATCGGATAAACATGAACATGTTTTAACCCGAGTAGAATATCGTAAATAAACATCGTGAATACAGCTAGAACTCAGAAAGGAGTCGAATTGTACATGTATGATAAACTGCGTTTTTCAGATTTTTCAGTCAGACACGGAGAACATCACAGCGTTTTTCTATGAACCGTCAGTCAGGAAATTATTGGGAACGTCTGGGCGACGCATAGAAATCAAGTAGCATGTGTTTGCTGTAGAGAAGCCTAATGCTGGAAAGGACTAAACGATAGCTAGATGATAGCCGACTGGTCGCTCATAATGGAACTTTGTTTGCCTGTAATTATGTACCGCCATGATTTATTCGCGCTCAAGTCGATATAAAACGCTCTCTACAATAAGTACTCACCTGCCCTGGACAGACGAACTTCCGGCGTGGAATCGTGCCGCAGGGGGTTAGGTTAAAAGTGACCGGGGCTCCGCAGCGTCGGCCTAAACCTCGTCGATCAGTGTGTTGGCCTATAACTCCGCGATGCGACGGGTAGACTGAAATGAGATTCTGCTAAGTATGATTCGAGTGCGCGAAGAGGTAGGAACGAGTCCAGGGATATTCAGCGGAGGGTAGGTGTAGACGGATTGGGTGTAGATCGTCGCCCTAGGTGCCGTCGCATCTTGATGGTGGCGTTTATACGGGGGGCACACTCGGTCGCGTCCGTCCTGCTGAAGACGCAGAGAGGCTGAAGGCCGCGTCGGCGCAAGGCTCCGGTCGGTCTCCGTCCACTCGCCGCTTGAGCTCCCGACACTCACTCGGCTGACACGGGACGACTTTATACGCCTTGAAGTACGACAGTGACGGTCATCTCCCGATATGTATAGCCCGCAACAGAGCGGAGTCCATGCAAGCGGGGTCTGTAGTTGGATGCCCGGCCGGCAGGACGGCCGCTTCGTCCGTCCGTCTGTCCGGCTGACCACCGAAGGAAGCCATTTGATCAATACCCGCAGCAGCATGGCGCCGCAAGAAAACGACTCTGTCGGTCTCCCATCTCAATGTTTGTTTATCTCCTACTCCTCCTACTCTTCCTCTCCCTCCTCCTCCTCTTCTTCATCCTCTTTCTCTTCCTCCTCCTTCTCCTGTAATTCCTCCTCCTCTTTCGCCTCCTTCTCTTCCTCTTCCGCCTCCGCCTCCTGATCCTCCTCCCCTTCCTCATTTGGTTCCTTCTGCTGCTTCTCTTTTTTCCTCCTCCTGTCCTTCTCTTCCTCCTCTTCCTTCTCCTTCTACTCTTCCTCCTCCTCCTCCTTCTCCTTCTCTTCCTCCTCCTCTTCCTTCTCCTTCTCTTCCTCCTCCTCTTCCTTCTCCTTCTCCTCCTCTTCCTCCTCGTCGTCCTTCTTCTCCTACCACAGCGTTCAGTCACTTCCGACAACCACGACGGTGTTTATCTATTCCATCTTATCTCATTGTTTGTCTTTTGCTGCTATCACTGTTCGCTCATTCTCCACCATCACCTGCCTCCTCCTCATGCTTCATCGTTTCCTATTTTATCTCATCTCCATCAATGTCCTTCTGACAAATATTTGTCTCCTATGGTCTTGCTAATTCCTTTAAATTTACATTCCCTACTATTAAAATAGGTCTACTAACGTATTCATCGTTATCAATTCAGATAGCGGCACTCATTCCTGCCTGCCATATCCAGCTTTCATTTTTATTATTGTTTATAAATCATCGTGAAACAGAAACATTAATTAATACATGTATAATTAAGGAAGACTCTCTGTTGTGTTCTAGTTTCTTAGTACGTAGGCATATAAAATTCTTTTACAAATAAAATCTGGATCAGAAAGTTTGTGTTTTCAAGGTTCTATTACAACATCTCCCACTGAGTCTAGCCACAGGGTTCGACACTTGTTTTACTGGAATGTTTTGTTTGAAAGGCCAACAGGCTTCCGATAAAACTAAACCTTCCGATAAAACTAAAATCACCAAATGTACAAATGGAAATGTACACGATTTTATTTAGCGACCGTATGGCCTCGACCCTGCTCATTATGCAATGAATTGATCGGCTGAGGTGCCTCGCAGGCGTGTTCGGACCGTGCTAGCCCCAGATTGAAATCTCCGAAATATAGCCATGATCGGTATGCAAACCGGCATCCTCACCTGCACCAATACTCGTATGTATCGTTATCAGTGAAAATTTACATCATGGAACTCCTAAATGAAATCTGTCACTCAGTACTGGTGTGTGTGTGTCAATTTCATGGAGCTCTTAATTGAAATGTGTCACTCGATATTGCTCAGTCAATATCAGGGATCTCTTAATTGAAACGTGTCACTCAGTATCGCTCAGTGTGTCACTCAATATTGCTCATTGTGTCACTCAATATTACTCAGTGTGTCACTCAGTATTGGTGAGTGTGTCAGTATCATGGATCTCTTAATTGAAACGTGTAACTCAGTATCGCTCAGTGTGTCACGCAGTATTGCTCGATGTGTCATTTAGTTTGCTCAGTGTGTCACTCAGTAATGCCTAGAATACATCACTTGTGCGGCATGGGTGGTGATCTATTCGGTAGCGCACTGAATTTAGAATCCATAATTGCGGGTTCGAGACTGCTGAGCGGACAGCGCATAACGAACCTGGACAAGTTATCTTGCGTCTCAGATTCAAATGTGCTGATACAGCATCGTAATAAGTGCAATTAATCAATAAGTGCAATTAATAAATAAGTACAATTAATAAATAAGTGCAATTGATAATAAATAAGTGCAATTGATATATAAGTGCAATTAATAAAAAAGTGCTTGTAAAGTAAACGTCTGGCTATTTAAGTAAGGAAGCTTGTCATCAAGAATGCAACATGGGCCCGATAAACTCATTGACAAATGAGCAGGGTCAAGGCCATACGGTCGCTATATAAAAACGTGTACACCGTGGACGGTGGTCTATCGGTAACGCTTTTGGTCATTGATCATGCGGACGCGGGTTCGATTCCGTGTAACAACCCTGGACAAGTTGTTTACGCACACCGTGCCTCTGTCACCAAGCAGTATAATTTGGTGCCAGTTTAATCTCCAGGTCGTTTAATACGGATGTCAATCAATCAAACGCGCGCCCGGGTGTGTTTTAAGATGCCATCGCTATAACAATAGATTAGATGAAGGCATTGTTGACTGAACAAAGACCTGTCAGGTGTATTACGCCATGTCAAAATGCCGGTTCAACTCAAAGGAAAGGTATACAAAACAATAAGACCAGTGATGATATATGGAGCAGAAGCCTGGACTTTGACGAAGGAGGAGGAGAAGCTGCTGGAGAGAACAGAAACGAGAATGCTCCGACGGATACTTTGAATCTCACTGAAAGACAGGAAAAGGAATGAGTATATAAGGCAAATATTGGGGTGGCATGTATATCTGACAAGTTACGAGAAGCCAGGTTGAGATGGTATGGTCATGTGATGAGGAGAGAGGAGGAAAGCTGCATTAAAAGGATTATGACAGCAGAGGTTGACGGACGACGCAGTCGGGAACGCATATCAAGGGCCTAGAAAAGGAGATGAGCGCCTCCCCTACGTCTCACTTGTGGGATATGCGATACTTTACTTACTTTACGTTTACCCCTGCATATGTAACATATTTGAGAAGAGATTCTCGCTGTAGACTTGAAAACCAGGGCTAATTAAACCACCAAGAGGATTTCCGGCTGTTGTACCGATAGCATTTTGAGAAGTACTTTCCATCTTGTTGAAATAGTCATAAATTTCGGCTTTTTTATCACCATCCTTCCCCAGGGGACTTTTATTGATGTCTATGGTGAGTAATTGGCTTTTGTTCTATTTCCTTGTTGAGTGATTAATGCCTTCGTCTAATCTATTATTATAGCGCTGGCATCTTAAAACACACCTGGTCCCGCATTTGCTTGACTGACATCCGCACTGAACGGCCTGGAGATTAAACTGGTCGTTAAACCTACAAAATATGCCTATTTGGAAGGAAACTACGCATTACTCTCCTGACTATGTACTCACTGACCCAATCAATCCAATTTTTTTCAACGACGCATTCCGAATATGGCTTTTCTACTTCGTGCAGACGGTATATGGTTCCCCGCAGCCTAGCAGCGCGGACTTGATTCCGGATAATCCTCACACAAGTCATGCACGCATGCGCGTCATTCGTGGGAATCGGTCAAAATGGCAGCATGCCTATCGATCGCTGCTCTGCTTGTGTCGTCCATTTCGTGACATCGATACGCTGCAACATACGTGCGGTTGTTTTGTGCCGGATTCGTCAATTTGCTGAGAAATTCACAAATCGCCATTCACCTTATCGAGCGTATTGTTGAATAAATCGATTGCCCATTAAGCCAGGCCAACACCGACAGGTACTTGTCCTGGACAGTTTTAGTCTATCGAATGCAGTGTTGAAGAAATCGACAGCTCATTAAGTTGGACTAATACTGACTAGTCACATGTCCGAGCAACCTTAGAATGACTTGGCTGATCAATACACCCGTGTAAGGGAGTTGTTTGTAGCGAGACTTCGATGCTTATGGGTGTCGTCTTTAAATTTCTTCTTAGCAGCAAATTTAAGAAATAAAGGTAAGTAGAAGCAATCTATCTACATTGCTATCTACAGTTCTCTCTACACCGATAGCAGTGCTATATTAAATGTATAGATACAAACCTACATACATACATACCTACATGTATGCATACATACATAAATAGATAAATACATACATAAATACATACTTACGTGTATTTATTACAGGCGTGAACCTCAGTCAAGCAGCTAGTCTCAAGCTCTCCAAATAATCTGGATGGTAGGATTACCAGGTAAGGTCTCAGCATAATTATAGCACATTTTGTGACAGGTCACTCAGGTGGGGAAAAAGACGACTTCTTGTGGCGATGAGTGACAGATACTGATAGTGAGAGTGTATTAGTGATAGTGATAGTTATGGTGCCACCTTCGGCCCAATGGGACTGTTTTGGGTTTAGTCCATTGGGCAGTTTCGTATTTTTTGGTCCGTGACACCTTTTGGAGTTTTTGGCTCGTTCTAATTGGTTGAAGTCCTTTTGTGGTTTCGACTTCGTTAATTAACTAACAGAGGTTTGGTTTTGTATCTGGCTGTATATAGCATATGCAAATATTGTGCATAGGAAATAAATACATTTTAATGTTGTCTGATTCTAATATTTTAGAGGTGCCCTACGCCTTTAAATATAACAATATATGTTTAGCCAAATGAAATAAAAAATTCGTGTGGTCGTTGTTGCCAAAATAAACAACAAAATCCGAGCTTCTATCCGAGCTTCTATTTTCAGTGGTTCTATTTACTAAGATTGCATCTAGATTGCATCGTTTACGCACAAATAAACTGTTCATTTACTTGACAATTAAAAGAACTCGTGTTTCCTTTGATTAATGGCAGTCATCAGCAATAAAAGCCGAACTAATCTGAGATCTAGTAAATTGTGTCCATTCCGGCTCCACTGGTCAGAGACTAGTTCCCCTAAATCAAGCTTAGTGCATGCTACGCGTATCAAACCCATTCCACTCTGCCTTGACATCCATGAACACCTCATGGGCGAATGATATTTTATAGAAACGCCGATTCAAACTTCATATATTATGTTTGGGGGTCTAAGTCTCCAGTTGGGTCCATGGACAAAGCTCCTGGCGGGGGTCAGGGTGCAAAGCCCTCTGAAGCTGAGCGGTGACAGCTCAGGCTGTCATTCTGTATTTGATTTAAGTCAGGTCATCGCTCTTCTTGGAATAATCAGGAAATTTGTGGTAATGCTTCTGAACGACTTGCAATAAATATTGTTTTTGCTGTTCGCCGTTTGTCAGAATTGGTCGTAATCATGAATCAGCGTCATTCGTGTCTGGCCGTGTCACTGACAACCTTAAACTCCATCACGATTTGCACTGAAGCAAGATAGTCCTCGTTTTCATATCAAGATTTCTGAAGAGAACCGCAAAAATGAATCCTTCAGTTCCAGGATCTGAAAAGATGTTTCTGTGCGGGCGGTAACAACAGACAGACCTCGATGAGCGGTAAACAATAATTGATGTCAAGTCAAGCCTCAGAAGTGGGTGCTCCGATCCACCATGTCTTTCTTTATCAGTGAACTCGGTGTTTGGATCAAAGAAGGCCAACCCAACGGTGACTTCACTCAGGTACCTCGGTCCCCTGGATATGCCCCTTGGATGCCAACCGTTACTCTAATGCTATAAACAGACAACTGTTTGTTTGCGAAACAAAAACTAAAGCAAGCAAGCTTTCGTCGTCATAACTGTCGTCATCGTCTTCAAATGGCTTCATCGTCATCCAGTGCTGCTGGTATCATTCTAAGCGGATACCATTTGATATGCGGCTGCTGCCCTGATTAGAAATCGCACGCGCTCTTCGAAAAAACATCGGACAATAAAAACTCGAACAGTCAATGTTGTATGTGGAATATTATGTGCTGATATAAACAAGTGCCATCCAATTAGCCACACTAAGCCACAAAATCGACAATGTAAGCCTGCACATCCTGCGTCCCAATAGGTTCGAGCACAAAACACGAGTCTTTTGTCGTTTTTTCCAGTGACTGTCTCTGCCTATCTATCTACCTGAATGTTTGTCCATTTATCATGTAGAATGATATACTCACATAAAATTGGTCAAACAGACAGAAACACAGACAGCCAGATAAAGAGGCAAGCAAGTTTGCGTGCATGCAGTTAACAAAAAGAGAGACTCAACCGGCACAAAGACAAGATAAACGCGCTTCCATGCAGTAAAGCACGTAGGTCTTTTCAGGCAGGTAGAAAGGCAGGCAAGCACACGTCCAATGAGACATACAGTCACACAGACATGCGTGCATTGTCACGATCGGACCAACGAAAGCGTGAGTTTTTATTAATTAGTTTGTAATATCAGTCAGTCAGTCAGTCAGACAGTCAGACAGACAGACAGACAAACATACAGATAGACATACAGACAAACATACAGACAGACAGACAGACAAACAGACAGCCCGACACGTCAGTATTACAGGGCTACGATGGTAATTATCGCCGCTTTATAAAAGCTTCGCATCCCGTCCGTTCAATCCGTGTCCTGCGCAACGCAGGCAATCAAGTCCAAGGGATGTCCTGATGGCCACATAAGTCACCCGGCCAACCCCCCTCCGGGACCCATTTCGAGCGATAAGGCTTTGAGTACCGTTCGAAGAACCACAGGCAGGCAAAACACCCAGCCCTCTGTCGATCAACGCCCTCACTTCTAGTGAGGCCAGAAAGAGCAGAGCCATAACAACAAATAACAATAATTGTAATTGTAATAGTAGTAGTAATAATAGCAGCAGCAGTAATAGTAGAAATAATAATAATGATGATAATGATGATGATGGTGGTGGTGGTGATGATGATGATGATGATGATGATGATGATGATGATGATGATGATGATGATGATGATGATGATGATAACCGCCTGGCACAGCTAGATGTCGGTAGATAAAAGGACACCGAGCTATTTTCATTCAGAGTTTATCTACAGCTATCCGCGGAATCCTCAATCTGTGCTTATCTGCAGCTATCCAGCGATTCAGTGCAATCGTAGTTTGCAGCACCTTCTCCTCGAAGCAAAATGTCACCGAACTTACCGTCCCAAACAATGTCCCCTAATTTTTAACACTGAGGGATCGTATATACCTCGGGTAAAATAATAGGCCTAATAATCTGATAACCGAGGACTGCGAAGACCTCGTGGTCTTCAGCCAGACACATTTGCCTCAGTAGACCTACCATAAAGCCACAATACTGTCTGGCGGAAGGCCTTTTAAAAAGGGCCCTATATCACACAATGGAATGCATCGCGTAGACGCTCATTTCACTGGCTCAGGCCCTCGAACCGGCAGTGGAGGAATCCCTGGATCTTGGCATCGAAGGACTTGCCATTTACTTCCATGCTAGAGTCGGTGCTGTTTGGCGACAGTCAGCAGGCTCGCACTCAATTGTTAGATTGCAGACCAAGCTCGCAATCGACTATCGCATCGCACCGTATACCCACAGCGATTCGATTATGGATGTAGACATTCATTATAGAGCCTTTTAGTAGCCTACCACACATCAGCGCTGCCTGCGCTAGCTAATTAAACAGTTATCGATTAGCGAACAGTGCTCAAATAAATACAGTAGAAGTCACCACTTGCGGACTCCCTCAGACACGCACAGCCTAACAGAGGGATTCCCACTGAGAGCTGATAGTAGACCCTGTGTTCAGAGTTCTTGGACCAGACTAGACATATTCGTAAAGCGGCCCAAGATCAACTTGTAACGTCTTGCTTTAGTGCTGACTGCTATGATGCACCCATGCCTACGATGCTCAGCCGATGGACTTACGGAGTGTTAACAAACGCATTACTTACTTACTTACTTACATCGAAGTAGTGAAACGACAGGCGACCAGGCTCGCCACACACGATCCGCAACGCCAAGCAGTCCTTCACATATGATAGAAGACTCGGTATCCGGACATCCCCTCAGCCACCAGATCTGTCAAGGACAACATTCTTCTGCAGGGGGCCATTTGGTCATAGGGTAGACAGGCAGAAGTCAGTACCAAACGCAGAGTAGAACGGTGGAACAGAAGAACGGTCACAAAAAAATGCAAGAACTCTCTTACCCTTTCCAATTGGAGCTCCACGCCGTCCAGCTAAGTAACCTGAACACCCTCTGAGTGGACGACTAGAATGGCACGAGACTGGTAACAAAACGCCCTCAAACCGTCCAAACCATTCAAAACCGATGACGAAATAGGGAATTTAACTCCAAAAAGCTGAGTAGGTCACACTAATGTAATGTAATGTAATAAGCATTTATATAGCGCCTTTCAATCATCTCTCAAAAGCACTAGAAGTCCAAGCAAACGAAAATCATCGAGCAAAATCCGCATGTGACCAAATAATTGATCAAAAGTCAAGACACGGAGCGAGTGCTCATAAACCACAAACAAGTTAAATCCAGCCACACGAGTGCCTACTGTTGAGTAGGTATTAGTATTAATAGCGTCTATATTTGCATACAACCGAAGAGCTGATGCACGTGATTAAGGACGAGTCACAATAGGTCGCTCTGAGAAATCAAGAGAAAGGGAGGGAGTCTACCACAGAATCAATAAATCACACCGGGTTCAGTAAGTTTGCTTATTGCGTGACAGTCATGACCTGAACACCATCAGGCCTATGCAGATGCACCAGCATTAGTTAATTACTAAGACTAAATTTAAATTACTAATTTGTAAGGTTCCTAAGAGCCGCTTTGACAATACCATTAAAATCATATCATCATCGTCGTGGTCATCATCTCCTGATGTGCTCTGGTGTGATGTAATCGGAATGATCCGATATCTTTACAAGCAGTTCATAGACTTCTTTGGGAGGAACATTAAACATTAAGAGCAGCCTAGTGTTCGAACCCAATTACTTGACCAGAGAACCTGCCACCGACAAAATTCCGCGAATTACCAGGAATGAGCGTCGGTAGGCGAGTGATGAAGGGACAAACAGGGAAGCAAAGACAAAGCAGCAGCTATACTAATAACGAGATGTAAATTCCAGAAGCATGGCCTCCACTATTTGTGACGTGAAAAGCTTCCTGAACTTAAAGGAAACCAATAAATAATACATACATATATATAATGAATTGAGAAACTTTTAAAAAGAACTTTCATTTATTTGCTAACTTCTCGAACGCTGACACTTAATCATTTAGTAAGGAACTATCATTTCTGCAACTTATTTTAATCCACGCACAATCCAGACTTGTGACTGAAATTTTACTGAAACATGTCCGGAGTGTCCAGTTTTCCCGCAAGTCAACCTTTCCTTAATGATCATGCTTCTCCCACGAGAAGCATCTCTAAAGACTCTGATCTGCACTAAAGTCCATGTTATCCTACACATGGAGGGGGCGTCATGACCTGACCCAACTCCTGCTTACTGGAAACCGCTCAGGAAGGTTGTGACGACCTTCTTCAGCTGCGCCTCTGTCTCATCCGTGATCTTTCCGGCCTCACGAATCGTCTTGAGGAGCTCCTGCTGTGAGCTGCGCAGATGAGCGAGAAACTCACGCTCAAACGTCGTGATGCGAGATGGATCCACTTTGTCGAGGTGGCCTCGGACTCCAGCATAGATGACGGACACCTGTTCCTCCACAGCCATAGGAGCTGAAGACAAGAAAAACATCCATTTGCATTCAACATCTTTGCACTACGATTTCTATTATTGCTCGAAGCAAAATAACTGCATATGGGACAGAAATCAGGTAAAACAAGAAGAAAAACTGGATATTCTGATTGTGTATTTTACAACATCAGGACAACCGGTAATTGCACTATGGCATCAAGATTATTTCTAAACCAAAGCAACAAATCTGAAGTGGGATTTACAAGGAGATAAATGTTTTCAAACAGCTAGTCGTAGACTTCAAAGACAATAAATAGAAGTTTAGTAATAATTACAATTAATCAGACATCCAATAATGAACATTTCAGAAATACACCTTCAAGACATTCCAATGTCTAAAATATATTGTCAATCTTCGACTTTCTCCATCTGGCCTGATATAATGAACATGCCGCTTAAGGAGATGGGCATAAACTTACTGTACTGTCCCTGCTTCAGCAGTTCCGTCAGACGGACTCCTCGGTTCAGCAGCTGCTGTGTGGCAGCATCAAGATCCGACCCAAACTGGGCAAAAGCGGCCACCTCACGGTACTGGGCCAATTCCAGCTTCATCGAACCAGCCACCTGCACACGTGCAAACATCAACATTAAACATTATACTTTACCTGGAAATTTAACAATCAGTACAGAAAATTTCTGTGATATTTTGTTTCTAGCCACCGAGTACAATAAATTGGAACTTCCTAATGGCAATACTTCTGAGCCATAACCATTATCATGTTATAACAAGGTTTTGTTATGTCGTGTTTTGAAGCCAATTTGGATTTATATTAAACCATAATTGGCATTTAGCCAATGCATGTCATAATAATGGGGGTTTCGGCATGTTGTATCTTGGACTGTCATGAACGCAACTGTAAGAAACTGTCATGGCTAAACATTAGCATTTGTGATACATACCTAATTCTCAACAACCAATTCCCATTAACTCACACACTAACAGAGGCTGTAATAAAAATTGTATGACTACACCCACCAATCAGAAGCAACAAAGATTCTAATCAGACAACACTGTAGACCTACCTTTAAAAATCTTCAACTGGCATACATTAAAAACAAACCTGTTACAGCATCACTCCCCTTGCTTTATTTTGTCAAAATAAAGTAAAACTTTTCATGGCTTACTATTACTATTGTTTACTCGAGTTAGAAATGCCAACTTGTTGTGAAACCATAACGAAATCAATGGACATAAAATTTGTAATGTGATGATGCCCTAATGAATGAAATGAACCTCACAAGTGCCCACCAGTAAAATAAAACTCTGCTGCTTCTCTTGCAGGCACCCTACTAAGCTGCCTGACCTGCTTCATGGCTCTCATCTGGGCAGCAGATCCGACGCGGCTGACAGACAGACCAACGTTGATGGCTGGCCGGATGCCCTTGTAGAACAACTCCGTCTCAAGGAAAATCTGACCATCCGTGATGGAGATGACGTTTGTTGGGATGTAGGCTGACACATCACCGGCCTGGGTCTCGATGATCGGCAGAGCAGTCAACGATCCACCACCAAAGGAGTCATTCATCTTGGCAGCTCTCTCCAGCAGACGGCTGTGCAGATAGAAGACATCACCTGGGTAGGCCTCACGACCTGGAGGACGTCTCAGCAGCAGAGACATCTGACGGTAGGCAACGGCCTAGATATCAAATCAATGAGATTACCACGGTGAAAAAGTTTCAGCAAAACTGAAGTTATTTTTCATAACGTATATACAACCAAAAGAATTCAAACTATTGAAGCAGACAGTCTCTCTCACATGGCAAACATTTACAGCACAACTCGAAAATTTACGTAATGCCAAAAGCATGACTGAAAATTTCCAGCACAACTTGAGTTCTTATTATATCTTAACCAAACTTAAGACATAGCAAAAGCTTGTTTGTAACCGTTCAACCAGCTACTTCACCTGCTTGGAAAGATCGTCGTAGATGATCAGAGCATGCCTTCCACTGTCACGGAAGAACTCTCCCATAGCACATCCAGAGTATGGTGCCAAGTACTGCAGCGGAGCAGCATCAGAGGCTGTGGCGCTCACAATGATCGTGTACTTCATGGCATCAGCATTAGTCAGACGCTTCACGATCTGGGCCACGGTTGAGCGCTTCTGACCGATGGCGACGTAGATACAGTACAGCTTGGCCTTCTCATTCTGACCCTCATTGAAACGCTTCTGGTTGATGATCGTATCTATGGCAACGGCCGTCTTTCCGGTCTGTCGATCACCGATGATAAGCTCACGCTGACCACGACCGATTGGCACCAGACTATCAACAGCCTTGATACCAGTCTGCATGGGTTCTCTGACTGAAATACGAGGGATGATTCCAGGGGCCTTAACACCGACACGAGCTCTCTTGCATTTGATTTCGCCCTAAGCAAACAATGCATCTCAAAACTTAAACAATGCATACGACACAATGACAAAATAGCCAACAACTCAAGTACGTCTGAAGGAAATGCTCACAGACGTCAGTTCAGAGAACAATATTTCTTATTGTCAAAATTACATGTACTACAATTTGTCTGGTAGAAGACACAGTGCCTGATAAGAAGGTATTGTTTGAAAATGCTTAAGAGAATTACTACTTTCATTATCATTATTATCATCATTAATAATTAGTAACTACTATAGTGCTGGTGTCTGATGCACAAATCAAACCGTAATGATCAACATCCAGAAAGTCAGTTCAGACACAGAAAGGCAGCCTGCGGTGGTTACGCAACTGGAAAAAGGTAAGCATCGAGTTGAGAACGAAATGACACAAGAGACTAAGCAGAACAAACAGATACAAGGAGAGTTTCAAAATTCAGGTCCAGCAACAAAAAACCTCGTTCACAAAGAACAGTTCCAGTTTCAGTTTCCAGTTCCAGAGAAAGGTAAGCAGATGACACAGCTGAAGTGATTCAAATTACTTTTAATTACTTTTAATGCAACATACAAAATTTGTATCGTTAATTCAAAAGTAGCCATAATTGTGCCTTTTCAAGAAATCTTAAAAATCACTTGGAATTTTTTAACTTCACACAGCTCATTTAAGAAGCATTTATGTGAATACACAGACTGTACTTCATTCAAATTATAAAGCAAACCTACAATCCACCTAAATACAAAATATAACAAGTTAACGGTAGCGTTCAATTCCCTGAATGTCGTTAATAAAATATCTGATGCCACCAAGAGTTTTCATTCTCTCTTATTAGATAAGAACCCCCCCAAACATGCACTCTAGAAGTTTGTCTCACCTTGCCATCAATTGCATTTCCCAAGGCATCAACGACTCTTCCGAGAAGTTCCAGTCCAACAGGTACGTCGACGATGGCACCAGTTCTTTTGACGATGTCACCCTCCTTGATCAGCTTGTCGTTACCAAAGACGACAATTCCTACGTTGTCAGGCTCCAAGTTCAAAGCCATGCCCTACAGATTCATAAGAAAACAACAATATAACTCCTGACAGTGTACAAATATGAAAGAGAATCATAACAAGATTGTCTTCATAATACAGATAATGACATAATAGTCATAATGTTGTCGTCATAATAAAAATACCATCTGCAGCATATGACATCACATTTTAAAATAAAAACTGTTGAGTGCTGACTTACAAGAGCTATGAATATTATCAAGTCACTGCTTACATACATCTTGTGAGACTTTATAATCAGACATGATAATATTAATTATCAGACATGATAATAATTTAATCTCTAACATTCCTAATCTTAGTGCTCTTTAGTATTGCATAATCCATAATTTTCAACATTAGCACTATAATGTGTGTCAATTATTAATTATTATAAAATGGTGAACCATTGCAAGGTTCTTAAAAGGCACCATATAAATGGCCACATACATGCACTCCATTTCTCATCTCTGCAGTCCGTAAATAATATAATCTGTAAATAGCATAATCTGCAAACATCTTTTCACCCAATCTGCCAATCTTCTACTTACCCACTTTGCCAAAAAATCAGCACAATCTGTAAACACTATCGATTTTAGAACCTGTAAACAAACCTTAAGGCCGCTGGAGAACTCCACCATCTCCTCGGCCTGGATGTTTTTAAGTCCATAAACACGGGCAATACCATCTCCAATGGACAACACACGTCCAGTCTCCTCAAGATCTGCTGTTGTACTCTGACCAAGGATTCTCTCCTCGAGGATCGAAGACACCTCGGCTGATCCTATCAGAAAAATTGCAGAACATTTCCACTCTATGAACTCACGTTGCCTTTTATCTTTTAAAAGGTGTTTGTAATTAATCTTTTAATTATGCAAACAAAATAACATAATAAAAATTATTTTTATATTGTTTGAAAATGCTTAATAGAAAAACTATTGGATTATAAAATTCAATATAACAGAAGTTTTATAACACCATTTCATCATTTACTTGAAATTAATCATAACAGTGTATCTTCAAGAAATTACAAAACTCATGTAAGATACATCACACAGTACAACAAAATTAATTATTCAAACATAATAAAAATAAACAAACTCATATGCACCATATTTCTGTGCAACTTTGTGCATGTTAATAATAATAATATCAGTAAGCAAACACCATTTATTGATGATTTTTTTAATTCTCAATGACACACCATTCAACTAGTGCAGGCACTTTTGTGAGGTGCTACAATAAGTGTCTACAAGTATATCTAATTAACAAACCTGCTGCTTTATACTGTGCAATAACAACCAAAAGGAAGCAAGGGTGAAATTATATATAGGATTTTTCACGGACTTCAAAAATAGTTTTTACTTTACTTTAAAAGGTAACAAACATCAGATATGATTCTACTCAGAACATTCATAACAGCTTATTAGAATTTACTTAGCACCATTTAACATTTCTCAAAGGTGAACAGCATGAACCATTTAACTATGTGGTGGTACTACTGTGTAACTAGGTCACAAAAATGCACAGTCCACATTTGGCTCCATTACCAGACAATTTCTGTAACAGTATGCTGACAACATCATGCTCTCCAAATTCATCTCTATAGGCCATTGCCACTGCAGCTTGGAACTCCTGTTATTGCTCCCATCATTGAATTCTGGTTTCCACTTATGAGCACCTACAGAATTACTCTGGTCATAGCTAGTTTTTTCTTAAGAAATACTACTTGAAAGTTGTACTTGAAAATTTTCAATTATTCCTTAAACAAAGCATGGAGGCATTTTGAATATATGACCTCTGAATTTTATAACCTTGGGCTCAAAACACTGACTACAATCTTTTGTTTCGGACTACTTCAGGAAAATAAACTTCTTAGAATGACAACTGACAGTATCACTGAACAATGTATGGAAATTCAGTCTTGACTTTGCAGAGGACGCAAGAACTGCCCTTGACAACCAGTGTTGTAGGTATGATTTCTGAAAATCATATAATCAATGAATCTTGTTTAATTCCCACAGTCAATCCAATATTCAATGTAGTCTTTTCTAGAAATTCCTGTCCTGTTTCAACCAGTTTGCCTTCAGAACTGTGACAACCATTTTCTGGTTTAAACATGCAGCACAGACTTAAAACCAACTGTAGTTGATTTTCATGTCAGAGATAAGCAGCCTTTTGATTACAGACCATTAATTCCTTCATGTTCTATTACTGCTTTTAACTTTTACACTTTAAACCCGTCAGTTGTGTCCTGCCAAAGTTTCTGTACAGTTACAGAGAACCGATCACACATAAATAAACGCTATAAATGAAACTGGCTAAACTGAATACTGACCCCCGACAGCATACACGGACTTGGTCGTTGAAAGTTTTCTAGCAGCTACGAACGCCGCACCGAGAGCCGGCTTCGACACCTGACAATCAGAAACAGCAACGCAGCGTTAAGTAATACAAACGTTAGATTTCATAAATAATGTTTAATCGGGTCTTTATGACGAGGGATTTTGGTGCAAAATGAAAGCTAACATTGAAAGAGATGAACCTGATCGTAATGGCTCCACGCCTGCGCTCAATGACAAGTAACGCCCGTCACCTTCTTACTTCCAAGGTGCCAAAAAGCACGACAACGGTCATGTCATAAGCTACAAAGGGCAGAATCTACGAAAATCGAAACGAATATTTCACCTCGGAGATGGCCTTGGGCAACTGCCTGACGGCGAAAGCGGCAATTCGTCCTGCAAGCATTTTGTCTTGACTCGACTTCTCCGAGAGAGAAAGATGGCCACCCCCAGATGAATGCAAGGTCACAAACTGCCTCACACCTCAACTCCACTGGGATAAATACGATAGCCACTGAAGTGTCATGGGTTACGCATCCCGCGTTCGATTGGACGACAAGTTTGCAAGGTAGAGTATTAAGATCATATAGCTCATATACTTCTGAACGCATCTTAAAATCTAATCCAATCCGATCAAATCTAATCGATGAAATCATATTTTGAAATGTTGAGAATGCCTGATTCTGAATCATTTAAAATCTTTTATCTGAATAAATTTCACTTGTAATGTAGATGCTGTGAACCGACACAGTGGCGTACGACTCTGGCGACTGTTAAGAAGTCGAAGAATTATGATACTTATATATATCTTAAGGCTTGTACCGCCGAACAGGCATTAATGCTATTTTATTCTCCGACATTTCTAAGCGCCAAACAAAACCTGCTTTACTGAAGTTCGATTGTACGCGTTGCCTTAACGCAAAGACTTAGCAGAGCATGCAGACAGCTTCAAGGTTTGCAGTGAACCACCAGGGATGTCCAAGAGACCCGTGGTACCAAGACCTAGACGAGACCCGAGACGTCCCACTTCAAGACCGAGACGTTCGCCTAGCAGTCCATGATCGAGACATAGGGTCTCCGAGACGAGACTGAATCTCATATTTCCGTGAAAGCATATTTTATTTTCAGCACTCAGCAGTTTTGTTACCGTTTTAATTTAATCCAACATTTGAAGGTTACATTTTTGCAATTACACACACACAAAGAGACAGACAGACAGACAGAGAAAGACAGAAATGCAACAGAGACCGAGATTTACTTAGTAATTGTAATCAGAAAGTTGTATAGAAATGCTTCAAGAGAAATTGAAGTAAATCGTATATTTGTAAAACTTTATTCATATATACACGCACATTTTCTGTAACAAACTGTACTACCTACATCCTCTTTTTCAGATAATATTACAGATTTAAGAGATTTTGATGCAGTTGGATTAATTTTTGGCAGTGTTAAATTAATTTCTTTTATTAGTAGAGAACAACAAAGATCATAAATGAGGTGCAAGCTGTGAAAGTTGGCACAATAATAGCCAAATGCAACAAACACCAAATCAATGTAATCTAACCAGCCATTTATACAGAGCCTTTAAAAAAGATAAAGCAAGATAATCACTCACTAAGTGCATGATTTATCGACAATGTCTTCAGAAACATGGTTTTGAAGTTAGGGTCTAGGAATCTGACTTAAGTGCAACAATGATGTCGAAGTATCTCCAGGCTGAAGCACTTTCAACCACTGTAATCCAACTAAAAGGACAACCTTTCACTGGAATTGCAGTAATAAATTACATGGCACCAGTTTAAACAAAACTCAAGAAGCACTTTGGATACCTTAAATGGCGTGGTGTCCATTCAAATGGGCAGCGGTGGTGAAGGATCTCACCCGACAAATTCATTGCAAAATGAGAAGGATCGAGGCCATACGGTCGCTATATAAAATCTATACATTTACATTTTTACTTGGTCTGACAATGAACCATTGTTGTCACAATGTACTGGGATTCAAATCCTGAACTTATAATAAAGTAAAAGTCCAACAGCCATTTGCCCTAGCTAGTCAGTCTTTGTGCCACTTCTGAAAATGGCAGAATCTGTATAATTTCCTCACACACATCAAATCACAAGCAGCAACTACTTGCATGAATAGCAACAAAAGAAGAAGGAAAGTTTCTCATACAAAGTGGACATTGAACCTCAAGTTCCACGTCCTCCATGGAACCATGATCCTTCAGGAAGGGATGGGTAGAAACAGTGGAATTGACTGTGGAAGAGTGTTTGTTATGCGGGTTTTTTGAGCTAGCTTGAAAATGACGTGAACTGACTGGAGATGATTTGGACAGCCAAATGTTATTAGTCGTATTCACTGAACTGGTTCTACACGTTTCTTTGGCTAATTCAAATGACGACTTTGAAGAGTTGGAATGCTGTGCAGAATTGTTATTTTGGGTAATTTTGACCAAGTTAGCAGGGTACTTTTCTTGCTCAACCATAACTAGTTTTCTCTTTGGTTGAAAGGGTTGCTTCCCATCTGATGTGTGGTTTAGATCGGAATTGAATTTAAGTGTATTCAAAGAGTTTCGAGAACTGTCAGAATGATTTGAGTCACTATTAGATGGCCGTTTCACACCCTTGTTTCGAACGAATGGCATGTCAGCACCAGATGAAGAAATATGCTGCCTAGGTAACAAATTAACATTTCCTTTAGCTCGATTCATATTCTGCTCTTTACCAAGTGAAGTAGCCAAGTCACCCAGACAATGATCAGCATTTTTTCTGTCAGTAGATGGAGTCTTTGAAAGTTCCCTTTTGTTGGACTCCTTTGCGACTTGTGCTTCCTCCTTGTCTGTCATCTTAGCAATTGCCTCCACAGCTTTTGTGGCAGCGGAAACAAGCACCTTGCGTTCCTCCTTTGATAACTTCCGGAATTTCTGCTTCTCAAACTGATGTCGCAGATCTAAAATGCAAAAGAAATTGTACTTCAGATCCTAATATTTAAACACAAAACACACACATCACCAGGTTATCAGGTGATTCTCAGGTTAAACTGGTGGTTTGAGGGACATCTGGACTCTGCAACATCTACCACCAATAAGGGACTGCTGGGCAGTCGTGTATTAGTGTGCCCTGGATCCTACCATGCATTGTCTCCATACATCATAGACACAACTTGGTCCAGGAATTCTGAACTTCATGTCATCTGTCAAATCTGGATTGGAATCCATTGGTTGGGCTGCACATGTGTGTGTGTGTGGGTGAGCCTGCCACTGGTGACTCCTCTAGTTAGCTCTGCATTGTTTCACATTCTTTCTGTTCTTAATGACATTTAACATCATTTAGGTGAGCATAGGTAGTGCTTTTGTGAGGTTCTTAAAAGATGCTTTATCAAATGTTTAGATAACTAGATAACTCAAATTAGCCATAAGATTAACAAGTTTTCTCAGTGAGATTGCATTTATTTGTTTACTTCTATATAACCAAGTAGTACAGTTTGGTTACCAGCATCAGGATGTACTGCTGTGCACAGGTCTTGTGTGAAGGACTTTTGGATTCACTCCCTGAGCACAGATGTTACGGTAATACATCCCCCTTAATACCCCTGTGCCTGACTAAGGCAGAAGGAAGACAGTACTTTACAACTTGGTTGTTACAAGTTTATCACTAACACTGTGATAACTGGCCAGAATAGAATTGATCTAATCTAATCTTATTGACTTATATAGCGAGTGCTGTTATCATAGACTTTTTACATACAGAGGGTGCTGCTATCATAACACAAGGCACAGAATACTCACCAGCAAACGTAAATGTTTCCAAATCTAGTTTTGTGTAGTCAACTGCATTAACGAATTCTGTGATTTCATCTTCAGTGGTCTGCAGAATAAAGTCAGAATTATTACTATTAATTATTATTATTACTATCATTAAATAAGTAATACTGCTTTATTTTACTTTACACTATTCATTCTGGTGGTTTGGAAGGGTCTCCCAAGACCTCAGGCTACAGACTGTCTTTGAGAGGTTCTATAAAGGCACTATATACTGACAAATATCCAGAAAAATGAGTGATGTGATAACATCTACCTGCAATCACTGGAATACAAACCCATTGTCCTACTGAACAGACTGTGACACAATAGACTGCTGTGTCACACGATTTATCTAAAATAAAAACAATTGCACTGACCTTCCTCTTCTTAGAAGGTGTGCCCTGAAAATCTGCTTCTTTCGAACGAGACTCTTCAGATCTTGTGGGAAGATTCGTTGATGGCAGTTTGTATTTGACCGCTTGACTGGTGGCAGCAAGAAGCAACTGACCAGCACGAGAATACTGACCCTCGATGGAAGTCACACCCAGTGCTTTCAGCTTGGCAATTTCCCTTCAAAAACCCGAAAATTGCCATAATTTATTCTCTTGCCTACTCTTTAAAATTGAGAAAATCTAAACTGTTGCAATCATCAAAGTTAATGAATTACACTGAACCAAAAATGAATAATTAACTAAGTTACAGGACGATAATAAAGGCTACAAACTGCATTTAATTAATTACTTTGTATTTTTGTGGAGTGGAGAAAAAGGAGACTTTGACATAGGGCTGGGTAAAATTGAAGATGAAATCAAAGCAGTCTTTTGGTTGCATGAAGGTGATGCTGCAGATGACGATAGTGAATTTCTCATTGTTGACATTGCTACATCATCAACAATCTGTCCTGTCACAGCATCTGAAGTAATAGTCGACTCCTAAACAAAAGGGACGCCAAAATGTTACAAGCCCCATGGTATTTATTTAACTCTACATATATACACATATACCTATATATGTACTATATATGTATAACACCAATATTATATGTACATATATAAACATATATAAATAAATATATATATTTGTATATATGTATTAACATACATTAACATCAGCAACTGATTGATTATTTTAACATTAATATCAATATTATATGTAAATTTATACACATATACCTATATAAGTATATATGTATATAGGTATGTATATTTTTCCTAAAATAACTATGTAGACACAAACTGCGCAACACATTGGCCTATTGGTAGAGCACCTGGCCTGTTATCTGACAATTGTAGGTTCAAGCCTGCCAAGCTGATTTCTGGCGAATTGTTTGTGGAGATGTGTCTCTGTTACCAAGCAGAGTTTGGTACTAATGTAAGCTTGGAAGTAAACAGCAAACCCAGAGATGCCTTGGCCCCGTATTCAGACCTTGGGATCTGTCCACTGCGGCCTCAAAGGTCGAAGAGCAGGTCATACGTGTTACCTCTGCGTTCCCCTGTGGAAAATGGTAACTTTACATTTTAATGCATCAGTCAGTTGACCCATGCAGTAGTGCATTAAGGATAAGCTACACAGTGTCCTTCTCAGGGAAGGCGTCAACGTACAATTACTGTTCAATTAAATTAGTTTAACGGTTTCTTCACTTAGTCCAAATTTTGCTTTCACAAACATACCAGTTCAATTTTTTCACGTGTAAAGAAATTATACATATGTGCATTTCACATAATCTAATCTAATGACTTCTATGGCACCGTTTTCATAATCCACAAGGCATCAACTGATGGTCTCGTAAAGTGAAGTTTCAAATGCTCAAACTTATATTAACATTAGCAACTGATTGATTATTTTAACATTAATACCAATATTAATATCAATTTACTTGATTATGTGAATATTTACTTTACTTGGTTTTAATTTATCAATTTCTGTTGACTTATCTGCTTACTTTGTCATCATCGGTAACAATTTTAAGAAGCGACAGTCCAAACTGGGCATCCTTTCGAAATGGTTGACAGCAAATGAATCGTATTCGATCCCACTTCTCCGTTGCAGCTGCAGCATCAAAATCCTCTAAATGAACCAAACCAAACAAGGTCAAGTCAGGGTCAGACAAGGTTAAGCAATTTAACTTGTAACAGAGTTCAATTCTGATGAACTAACACAATGTTATGGTGAAAGTAATGTTACATTCTGGGACAATAAGCAGGTGTTGTGTAGCCATTTCACGCCTCAGATTCAGATTTACTAACTGGGCACAATAAGATAAGTAATACATTACTTGCTCTAAAGCTTTACATTACAACCAACCTTCAACCTATGCTCATGTCATATGCTTCTATTTTCTCCCCTCATACGGTCTCATTCCACTTGCTCCAAGAACAAGGCATCTCCATTTTCATTTGCCTGGCTTCACAAACATCTGCTGCCACTTCATTTGGCCACGTTTTGGACTTCAGATCCATGCAACATAATCACCTGATCTAGATCACATTTACCTCACTATGCATTTCTGTATCTCTAAGGACTGACTAGTTGATTTTTGTCTTAATTAATCCTGGATTTTTGGCTTGTCTTACAAGTGGTTTTACCATTCTGCCACCTTTGATAGTTATGTGAATTTGTAGTAGTTGCTTTACTCATTCACAACATATCACTATTATGTGAAGCTGCTGTATGTAGGTATGTATCAGGACACTTAATACAGAACATTTAAAGTAGCTTACAAAATCACTGAACTTCAAGCAGTTGTAGGTTTTCTGCTAATTAGCAACATGTGACTGTTACATGAAGCTGTAGTTACTTTACTGATTTGCAACCTTCAAATGTTACATGCAGTTTTTTGACTCATTTCTAAACAGAAATGTTATGTAAGTTGCGTACTCATAGCTGTTTTACTAATTAGCAACTTGTGACTGTAACCCAAAATTGTAGCAGTACATTGCATGAATCTATTAAGCAGCATAGCACAAACCTTTCTTGAACATGCGAATCACGTTTCGGTTTTTGGCAAGTCGGCAGTCAGCTGGAGTCAAGAACGTAGAAGAGGGAAGAAGAGTCACATATTCCTGTCCACACGGCCATGAAGAACGACCAACAAGAACTTGGATAGAGAAGACAAAATGAGCACCTAAAATCACCAACATCCCTAAACATATCAGCACGACCAGATCTAAAAAGAAAAATATGAGGGCAAAAGCAAGAAAATTAGTCAAAAACACTCATCTTCCAATTTTCCTGTGGGTCAAATCATGTCCTTTTGCTGGACTTCAAAGCGCATGTCTGAGCTGCTGAAAGTGAAGAAATACGAACTCTTCGTTGTAAATGTAACAGTTAATTTGTATATAACCTCTCCAGTAGAAACTAATCTCTGCTAGGCTAAATGATTATTTCTTGCCTAAATATGTTGAAGTTAAGCAAGAGCAAAACATTCAACAGCAAGCAAGCAGTGCTAGGATAACTAGAGAATTAACCACTGGTAAACTCCACCACACACCGTTTCTCAGCCAAATGATGTCAAGTTCAGAGTTTCTGGAACACAGAGCACCAAAGACAAGGATGGACGACTGGTCTGCACCACATCGTTACCTCACCATCAAGCAGTCCCTCGTGGATGTTAGGTTGCAGATGAAAGTAGATGCAGCACCTGGATATATCTTGAGCCACCAAGTCTATAGTCTATGTGGGGCAGGCCTTCATTAACAGCTGACCAACCAGTCGTAAAACCTCTCCATGAATGACCGCTCCAGCCTCTCAATGTGCTCCTTCACAGAATCCAAGATTTCCCGGTTACAAATGGCACATTAATTTTCTATTTAAAATGAACAAGATAGGCAAAACAACGGCCAACATGACCACAGCCCTGCGCCGTAGTGATGTACTGTATTAAGATAACACTCAATTTGCAAGCAACATAACACGTTTAGTTCCACACAAGTTCAAGCCAGTTAACTGAGTACTGTATCAAATACTGTATGCCAGGTAAATGGCAACACTACCTATGTCCAGATGTGAAATTGTGCAAGCCCGTTCCATTTGGAATTCTACTTCCAGTCGCCCTGACTTCTCTCCATTGGCACAGAGCCATTTTTTGCAGCCACTTGAATCCAGGAGATTTTCAGCTGGGTGTCGACTGTCCTAGGAAAATCCACAAATTGTAGACATGCGTTAATGAAATGTTCGTGATCGGTTAATAAAATGGCTTCAATTTCATGACGTAGTAGCCCACTGTAAAACCAAGTTTCATTAGCAGGTCTACAGTGAAAACAAATACCAATAGCCGTAAGTATAGTTTATACAATTCTTTGGAACTAGACGCAAAGTATGTGCAAAGAAATTAAAAATACTAGGGTTCAATCACTATCTTTGAAAAATAAACTGAAGACAAGCGGCAATTTATTACTAAAACCACTTAAAATGGAGGATTGCCCCTAAACTTTATAAATCGGCACTATTAGAATTTCAATTCACCCGAAAGCCTTTAATAACGGCTAAACAATAATAATACTTACTGCCTTAGTTTTTGCAATTCATTTACAATCTTACCTGCGAACTAAACGAGACAACATACTTTAACAAAACCGGCGCCATTTAATAAACCAAATGCCCGATTTTTAAAAAAAAATATCATATATTTCTGACCACCGTGCTTGCTTTATCAAAACTTGTTTTTATTTTTTCGTGGAACTTTACAACAAATTAAGCACCGGCGGGAGTTCGCTACTTCCGGTTTCAAAACACGGTTGCAAGTATCACGTGACTTTTTTGACCCCCCACCGGATCGGTTCAGAGGCAAAAACGGTTCCTACTATGTCCCCTTGTTGCCATAAAAACGACATAGTGAAACGAATTTTACAGTATCCTGTTTTATCGATAAAAAAATTTGATGTGAAACAATATTTCAGTAGGTGGTAAAATAGAAGCCCATGCATTCACCCAAGGGGTCTGTACTTGTACAATCGCAGTTAGGACAAAACGTTACTCCCATTATTCCTCGTATCCCTCTCTCCGCTCCAATCCCAAACATCACCCACCGTAGCTGCCACGATGTCTTTCTGCTTGACTCTTGGATCTTGACATGGAACTGAGCCCTTTTGCCTATCGATTTTGTTTTAATTAACTGAGCGCCTGTGAATAAGCTGGTTCCCGCGACTTGGCTTCTGTTGGGCCCTGTAGAAATCTCGGGATTAAGACTACGATTACTATAATGAATTATTTTGACCGTTGTCGCATTTGCAATGTATTCGCAAACAATAAATTTTGAAGCAAAAATCATCATGAATTGGGCTATTTGTGGGTTGGTAACCGTTTTGTCTGTGCTCCGTAGTAATAGCTGTCCCACCACTCTGGAATAAACTCCCCCAGAACTGCGACAGTTTTCTGACCCATCATACAAACTCATCGATGCTCCACCGCTTGCAGTTTCTGCTTCGGCCTTTCACTCAAAAACTGAAAACATTCCTTTTCCACAGATCCTATCCTGACACCCCTCCTTCCTCTTGTCTCTCTTCTCTCCAACCACAAACACCATCCCCCGTAGCTGCCGCGCTGTCTCTCGGCTTGACTTTTGACCTGGAACCGAACTTTTTTGCCTATCGATTTTGTTTTGACTGAGCGCCTGTGAATAAGCTGGCCCCCGCGGCACGGCTTTCGTTGGGCGCTTTACATATCTCGGAGTTATGATTACGATTACGATAACGATAAATGATGCAGTGGTTCAGCGTAGTTGTGGATTTTTGTGGCAAAACCTGATGTTTAAAAACAACGGGAACATAATATGCTTCGGAAGGCCTACAAGCAATCAAGCACTGATTTCAAACGGGCAGCGGTGAAGGATCTCACCCGGTAAATTCATTGAAAAATGAGCAGTGTCTAGGCCATACGGTCTCTCTATAAAACATTTACATGTCTTAGCCTCGCAGGAAGGGTCGTTCCACGGAGGCGGTGGGACAGTCCTGCTTAGATGCGTCTCACACATCTGCGACTCCATTGATTTTGGACGTGTCACTGCTCCTTGCTCTTCTCGATTTAAGCGCGGGTTTCGACACGGTCGACCATGATACATTTAATCGCGCGATTTAGCACCTCCTACGGAATCGGTGGACTACCCTTGGGTTCGCTTCAATCTTTTATGAATGACAGAACGGTGATGATCACAATGGGTTCAACCTGCACGGTTTGGACATCACTTCGCTGGCCTAGTTAGCTACATCGGTAAAGGCGTATGTGGACCCTTAAGCCGTAATTTAAAAAATACAGCTGGCTGATCTAAAAATTCGGCTGATAGCCGGCTTAGCCGCATTTACGCGTAAACCCAGAATTACGGCTGGAATTCGGCTAACCGTAAACACATTTGGCTTAAATTTGGCTCAACCTTCTTAAAACATGACTTACAGCACAGCGGCCAACCGACAATTAAACAACGTAAACATGTAAAAATAAATTTATCTTTAAAAATAAGATAAATGCATGCACTGTTTTCCTCTGAAAGAACTACATTTCTGTTGGTTTATCATTGTCGTGAACAAGGCATGCAACTCTTGAACGTTTGCTGCTGACAATTAAACCCGTAGTGGAAAACATGCACTCCACTGGGACAGATGTGGCAGATGATGAAGGGTTTGAAGATGAACAAGTTGGCTGACTACTGGAAAGTGTCCAGACTTGGCATCATGTTCCCAGATGTGGAGATGTGGGTCATATAGCGCTTATAGCCTCAATGACCCTCGTCCACTCGTTCTTGACGCGTCTCGATTACTGCAAATCGACCTCTTTAGTCTGACTATAGGTTCCGATTACATTGGCTCCAGTTCATCCTCAGCTGAGCTAAATTGTCGCATGTTTCGGAATAGTGCGAGACTGATTCACCAGCTCCTTGTCGCAGATCGAATCACATTCAAGAATCTTCTGCTGGCAACGCTTCAATTGTCGGCGCCGTCCCGGCATTCATCCGGGAGCTTTGTGTTCCAGTCTCAAGACAATCGAGGCAGCGATCATTGCGCTCACAATGGGATATTCAAATAGCGCGCTACGCGAGCGCATAGTGTTTTCTTCTGTCTTGGATATTCCACTTGGATATTCCACTTGGATATTCCACTTGGATATTCCACTTGGATATTCCACTTGGATATTCCACTTGGATATTCCACTTGGATATTCCACAGTCTCTCATCGTATGTAGCCTACTCTTCATATCAGTAAGATAATTACAGTCGTGTGCAGCGATTCTGAGAGATAGTTAAAGGCGCTGTATTAAGTGTCCTGTCTTAAGTTCAGCTGCATACATGCACTCATAGCTACCTACGTAAATACATACATAACATACATACACACATGCATACATAGGTCCTACACACACCCATGCATACATGCGTACAGAAATAGCCTTTATCATCAGTTAGTTGCTCACCAAAGCAGCAGCACATGTCAAAGGGGAAGCCTTTGATATAGCGCCGAAGCTGCAATTCGGCTTCAGAAATGGTCAGTTTACGGAAACGGTTCGGGATTTCTACGACAACGTTGATTCCGGACGCCGTGTGGCACTGCAAGTATGACCGTTCTCGACGAGTCTGAACGTGAGCGCAACGTTTTCTGGCATGGAATAATGTGCACTCGTCTTATAAACACATGGTATGGATTCACCGCTCTGCCTTCGGATTGAATGCGATCTTTTCTGCATGGGCGGACAATGCCTGGCTAGCTACACGCGTATGTCAAGGCGCCTCTGAGCGTGAGGATGCCGGTTCGCGTCCCGGTCGTGGCTTATTTCAGAGATTTAAATATCGGACTAGCAAAGCCGTTATATGGGGACTGTAAGTGGCATGGCGCCCGTTCAAATGGGCAGCGGTGGAGAAGGATCGCATCCGATAAATTCATTGAAAATGAGCAGGGTCGAGGCCATACGGTTGCTATTGAAAACGTGTAGGCCTATATTTACATTTACAATGTTGGTGGATATTACAAGGTGGATTAGGCTTCCGTTCTTTGTGGCTCCATCCTTGGGCCTCTTTACGACCTTCATCAAACCGATCAGATATTTTGGTTACAAATTGTTAACAGGCGCCCCTATAGCAGTATGGGGTTGTTGACTTTGGGATCAACTGTATGGATGATGACTATATTGGGCGATGGTGGTGGTGGTGATGTTGATGATTGGCGATGGTGGTGGTGGTGATGATGATGATGGCGGCGGTGATGGTAATGATGATGATGATGACGATGATGACGACGACGACGATGATTATGATGTTGATGAAACGCCTAAGCAGCTGTCATTATAAGAGGCAATACCTCTATAAGCTGAACACACCTCCTCAGGTTCGTCCTCGCTGCCCCCAGTAATTCTACGAAGCCGGCGCCTCCTGCTACTAGAAATATGATTGTAACGATCAATCACCGTGGAAGTGTTTTCAGAGCACCTCCTCCGTCTGTCAATCGTTCCTCAACCACGAAAACCACCCCTACTCTTCCCATCCCATGCACAGCGCATCGTGACTGGAGAGGGGTGGCGCTACTAATTACGTCGGCTTATCTCGTTTGTGTTTATCTAGCGCTATCGTTTCGAGTTGTCGCCGTCTGCGTGTGGACACGCTGGGTGGACGGCCACCGGGGAATTTGTGTCTGCCGCTGACGGTTGGGTATGACTCCCCAGCTCTGTTATAAAAGAAGTTTGGCCACTATACAGCAATGGTCGTACTCAGCGGACAAAATGTCTGCCTGCAGCCAATATGGCGGTGCTTTATAAGTGATAGTCTGGTAGCTAAGCACAATTTCTGTCCAACGTTAAAGCTATTGTTATCTGGCTATCACAAAGGGACAAAATGTCTGGTCGTGATCTACAATGGCCCCCGTGCTTTCACTGTTTAATCACTGAACAATGCATTATGCTCGTTTTACGGTGCCAGCTTTCGGGATTGTATATATATACCCACATAGATAGACATATATATACATATATATACATTATATATACATATGTATTTACATATATACACATGATGCCAGTTTGGCAAACTGTCCCTTCAATGGAAAATCCAATTTTGCTCTTCGTTAGATACGCTTCCATGGCATATCGCTGCCTCTCTCTCATTATCTTGCACCCATTATCTTCCCTTGGATTTGCCCCATTAGACAGACGGATCTAATGTAATCTAATCTAAAGACTTCTTTAGCGCAGTTATCATAATTCTCAAGGCATCAGTCGATGGTCGCTTCAAGTGAAATCGCAATCAAAAATCAGAATCCGTTGGAGAAGCCAGGTCGAATTCATGTAGGTTAGAGAAACTAGAAGCCAGCCTACGATGATTAAGCAAGCTGAAACTTCTCAGAAGTTTAAAAATGCTCGTCAAATACGTATTAATTTGTTTAAGTTTCAAAATACTGTGTGAAAATGTATTCATTTTTAAACCAAACTTATACATTTCTGCTTGCTGGTCGTGTCTACACTTGTCTGAGGCAAAAGTATACCACACTGCGCATGACCTGAATGCACGCTAACACTTGCCTACCGATTTTGTTTTGACTGAGCGCCTGTGAATACGCTGGTCCCCTTTACGTGGCTTTCGTTTGGGACTGTTGAAATCTCGGGATTACGATTACGATAGTAGTTTGAGCGAATTGATGTTGTTTTGTGCATTTCGGGCCAAAATCTTTCCACTAGGAATGCCTATTTATACAGATAGCGAATTACATAGATAGTTGAAAGATATAATTATAGCTGACCCTTAAATCATCTGTCCCCGCCATGCAGGAAGCGATTTGTAATGGGTGAAAGAGGAAACTTCCGCTATTTAGTTCAGACCATCCCTCAACAGGGATATGTTTCCCCATTGTAAAATATCACGTCAGCTTCCTTTAGTTTAAGACAAAATGATTACACGAGCATAATTAATGTTTGTTATGATAATACGTGTAATCTAAAATGACAATAACGTAACTGTAATTGTACATATATACAGCATCTCTTCAAGAAAACTACTCAGATGTGTGCTGAATTATAACAATAAATGTAGCTTACAGAAATGTAAGTGCATACATAAATGCTATTATTTGGAGTATTTGAGTATTTTTTTTCTTGCGTTTATTGCCTGGGGCTATAGACCTTTCAGGCCTCTAGTTCAGTCTCATGCACTTCATGACAGGCATCGTAATCGTAATCCCGAGACTTCTACAGCGCCCAACGAAAGCCACGTCACGGGAACCAGCTTATTCATAGGCACTAAGTCAAAACAAAATCGATAGGCAAAAGTGTTCGGTTCTAGGTCAAGATCCAAAAGTCAGACGGAGAGACAGCGCGGCAGCTACTGTGGGTGATGTTTGGGATTGGAGCGGAAAGAGAGATAAGAGGAAAAAGTTATCCTTTATGTAGCGCCTTTAGAGAGAATCTCAGTAGCATCTGTCTTCATGTGGGCTCTACGTCTGTGTCTGAATGTCTTTTTAAATGTGTCTGCGTGTGTCTTTTTTCCACTGTCTGTCGCATTCTCTGTGTCATATACATGTATAATAAGAGTTATGGCAGCTTATTGCTTATTAAATTAGGTTTTGTTTTATGTGTATATAGAACCTTCGCCGCGTTATGTATGCATGCAAATGGACGAATGTACTAATACAGGAAAGCACGTAATAATTATATAATCTATGCATATGTATATATAGATCTGGGCAAAAAGCCGAACGCATTGAGTGCTCATAATTTGGTCATTCCTCTGAGATCCCTCTGTCTGCACTCGGCCGAATTGGCTCATTCTACGTACGTATATATACATGTATATATATATTTATGTATGTACATATACATATGTATATATAATATGATTGGGGATATGCAGGTCGGTCTTGTGCATGCCACCGCGGGTGCGCGCGTGTGTCGCCACCATCAATAATGAACAACGCAGTGCGCACGAAAATGGCTGTCTGACGTTCTAGGAGGAGGAAGGAGGAGGAATAGGAGGAGGTGCAGAAGGAAGAGGAGTAGGAGGAGGAAGAGAAGGAGGAGGAGGAAGAGGAGGGGAAGAGCAGGGGTAGGAAGAGGAGACTGGGAAGTGCCTCGGACGGGCCTGATGGTTGCGTTGTTGCAAATGCTAAGCCAGGCAGGTATATGCGCCGACAGGCGATAGGCGAGTGAGAAGCTCGGGCTGCGCGTGCCTTGGGGAGTCAGAGAGGTAGGGAGGGAGTGAGGCATGGGAGGGAAAGGGTAGCGGAAGGGAGGGCAGGGAGGAAGGGAGTGAAGGATAGGGTGGGAGGGAGCGAATGAGGAAGGGAGGAGGATAAAGGGAGGGGAACGTTAGCTGAAAAAGGGAGAAAGCAGGGAGGGAGGGAGACAGGAAGAGTAGGGCAGGGAGGGAAGGGAGGAATGGGTAGGGGATAAAGAGAGGAAGGAAGAGTGGGAGGCTCGGGCGGAGGACGGTAGGGGATGTTCGTGTAATAATAATAATTATTATTGTTGGTGATATTTTGTGAGTCCATCATGGACAATACAGGCTTCCATGCAACTGCAGGGCTACATAGTTTCTCGTTGTAATATGTAAGGTAATACATAATTTATATAGCACCTCTCACGGTCGTCAGTTTCGCCTACGTGTATTTCTCGCTCTGTGCCTCACCTTTTATCACTTGATGTATTACTGCCGATATCACCACATAATCCCAGTGCTCTTTTCTGTCTATTTTGTTTTGACTGAGCGCCTGTGAATAAGCTGGTTCCCGCGACTTAGCTTTCGTTGGGCGCTGTAGAAATCTCGAGATTACGATTACGATTATTGCTGTCGCCACTCGTCATGAATTTGTCCTCACTGGTGATTTCAACATCCACGTCGACAATCCTTCTGATACAGCTGCATCCCAGTTTCTTTCCTACCTCAGTGCAATCCGTCTGATCCCACATCCTTCTTTCCACACTCGCAAGTGCAACCACACTCTGACTGCTTGACTCCTGGATCTTGACTTGGAACCGAACCCTTTTGCCTATCTATTTTGTTTTGACTGAGCTCCTGTGAATAAGCTGGTTCTCGCGACTTAGCTTTCGTTGGGCGCTGTAGAAATCTCGAGATTACGATAACAATTACGATTACTCTTGATTTAATTATCATTTCTGCCTCATCCGGCTTGTTACCAATCATCTCAGTTATTATCCTCTTATCACAATCCTGTATTCAGCAAACTCAGTATCAAACCATCTTCGCTCCCACCCAAACTGCATCAGCTCTATCGACCTTGATGTATTCAAATTTGACCTTGAATCCTCCTCTCTTCCTCTAAACCCTCTTGTATGTTTACAGTTCCAGCATGTCAAATCTCCTTAACAAACAGGCTCCAATATTCACTGAAACTCATGCCAAAAATCCTTGGCTTAATTCTTTCCTTCAAGTCCTTAAATCATCTTGACTTTAATTCTTTCCTTCAACTCTTGAACTCATCTCGCCGTCGCTGGGAACGAGCAATCAGACGATCTAGTGAGCCTTGTTTTCCTCAGTATACTGAAAACTCGACTAACAGATATCACAGCCATCTACTGTCTACCTAGAAACTAAACCTATCCTCTGGTTCACTCACATTCATCAAATCCGCGAAATCTTTATAAAATCGTAAACAGTTTTCTTCACTCTTTTATTGCATCGATGTTTCACCTAAGAAATAAGGCCACTCTTTATTGCAGTTATATATGACGACAACCAAAGGTATCGACCAAAAAATGATTAAAAGTTTTGAAGTGTTATCTATGATATGATCTTTTAAGATTACAGTATAAAAGAAATCTTTCGTATAATACGTCACCCACTCTAACAACAAGAGTCAAGTGGCTTTTTTCACATTTTCAGTTTTTTCTGTTGTCAAATGGTGAATTCAAGTTTATTAACAGTAAAAAAATTGGCTTTGCGACTTAAGACTCATTTTATCAGAGGCGGGTCACATGTGTGAGCAGTTTTTTGTTTCACTGTGACGGGAATGGGGATGAGGATGGGGACAGGCCTTATGGGGACGGGATGGGGATGGGGACAGGCCTTATGGGGACGGGATGGGGATGGGGACAGGCCTTATGGGGACGGGATGGGGATGGGAACAGGCCTGATGGGGTGGGGATGGGAACAGACCGATGGGTATGGGGTGGGATGGAGAAAATATTTGTCCCCGTGTCACTCTCTACTCTCATCCTCTTCCAAACTCCGTAGGCCTATCTCCATACTTTGTCGACTCTTTCGCATCCTTCTTCACCGACAGAGTCCACGCCCTTCCTCCCTCACAACAGATTGTTGTCGAACTAAACCTCATGCAAACTGACTCTACCCCTCAGGCGATCAAACATACACAACTATATCGCCTAACACGTGTTTTCACCTTTGAAGTCGGTTTTTTAAGTCAAAATCACCGCTGTCTTTCACGCCTCTCGAAAAAACGCAAACTTGACTCAATCCCAATTTCCTTACTCTATTCGACCCACCTTAAAAAATGTATCAATTCCCAACATTTTGTCCCACCTAAATTTAGCCTCATCCTCAAGTATTGCCCACCGAAATTTCGCCTCATCCCCAAAATATTATTCCACCCAGATTTCGGCTCCTCTCCAAATTTTTCCTCTCCAAAATTTCGCCGCAGCCCATAACTTTCGCCCGAACGCAAATTTCTTCCAATTCCCCAAATATTGTTCAAAATTGCGCCTCGTGTTCCATTTACCGGACACAAAAGCCTTGCATCTCCTTTATGATTTGACGGCTTTACCGGGCATCAGACTTCTATATGAAACCCGACACTCGAATACCGATATTGCATTATTGCGTGATATATGGACCATTCGTCGTCGAATGCTCTCGCCACATCGACTATTGCAGACTGATATATGTTTTATCCAGCGAAATACAATTCGCTCTTTTCAATCACCGGCCCATCGTGGCGCCAAACGATGAACCTGTAGGCTCGCGGTTGGCCTATCTAGCCTATCTCTATGGGCCTATAGGCCTACGCATAGAACGGCTACAACGGTTACAGGTCTAATCTGTTCGCAATATTGAAAGTTGACTCTATCCCGATTCGTCTTATGGAGATAGCTACAGACAGACAGACAGACAGACAGACAGACAGACAGACAGACAGACAGACAGACAGACAGACAGACAGACAGACAGACAGACAGACAGACATGCAAACACAGATAGAGAGGCAGACAGAAGAGACATAGACGGACGGACTAAAGCAGATATACACAGAGACAGATGCAGGTACAGAAAGACAGACAGACAAGCAGCACTATTGTGACAGATATAGAAAGAGTGAAAGACAGAGGCAGAGAGACAGAATCTCAGAGAGAAGACTGTTTAAATTTGAGACCGAGAGTCAACTGCAGACAGACAGAGAAAGAGACAGCCAGAGAAAAGTTGAAAGAAATTGGAAATGTAAATGTAATTCTACGAAATTTCTCAGCGCCAGACAAAAGCCGAGTCAGGCGCTATATCAAATCAAGTCTTCAACCGATGCAGGTTGTTTGGTCAGCTTTGTACCAGATCAGAATCCTGAGGAGACAACATAGTGTTACGGTCGAAATCGTTGGTGAAATCATGGGAATAAAACAAAAATTCGTTCACTCATTACGACTAGAACGATTTGACCTTGTCTGCTATTGACGAAGTCAGAATGACTTAACTCTAGTTGCTGTTGAATAAGCATGCATAACTCTATTATTGATGAGTTTAGACCAGTTTAACCCTATTTTCTAACCCTACAAGCGATGGGGTTAGAGTTATTTTATGATGAGGTTTTGGTTATTTAACCATATTTGCAACTGAATAAACACTGAATAAATCACAAATAGGCTTAACTATTATTTGTCAGATTATTACTGCTTTAACCCTACTTTCTTTTGAATATGCATGCACAACCCTATTAGCAATGAAGTTAGAATGACTTAACTCTAGCTGCTGTTGAATAAGCATGCATAATCCTATGACTGATGAGGTTAGAACAGTTTAACCCTATTTTCTATTGAAACAGCCATGCTCAACCACACTAGCAATGAGGTTAGAGTCATTTAACCCTATTTGCAACTGAATAAACACTCATAACCCAGTTATTCCGAAAAATTCAGGAGTTATAATAATAATACGGTTGGAATGAGTTATCTGCGAAGTCTGGGATTCTCCAGTCGACGTGTTATTTATGATGTTCTATGGTCAGCATAATACGCAACGCTAAATGGAAAGTAATGGGATTCAGCGAAGCCAGATGGAATGCGTTATTATTGCACGATGACCTTTTGAGAACCTCTTCGAAATTTGATCAGCAGTAATTTCGACAATGCCAGGTTTTTCTCTCAGTCTGTCCATCTGTCTATCTGTCTGTCTGTCTGTCTGTCTCTGTTTGTCTCTGTCTCTTTTCTCTGTCTCTCATTCTCTCTCATTCTCTCTATCTCTGTCTTTGTCTCTGCAGCTGTTTTCCTATCTGTCCGGTTTGTTGTCTCGGAAGCTACTGCTGTCTTTTTTCTCGGTGTCTGTGTCTGTCTGTTTCGTTGTCTGTGCCAAAGTTCTTCGGTCTCTGCCACTGGTTCTGTTGTTCTCGCTTTCTCTTTGTCTCTTACTCTCTTTTTCTTTCGCTATCTCCGCCCCGTCTCTGTCTGTCTCTCACGGCTTCTGTTTTAGTCTGTTTCTGTTTCTGTCGCTGTCCATCCATCCATCCATCCACCCACCCACCCATGCATCCATCCATCCCCCCACCCATCCATCCATCCATCCATCCAAACAACCTTTCCATCCCGTACTCCATCCATCCATCCATTTATCCATCCACCCGTCCATCCAGCCATCCATCCACCCATCTACCATCCAACCATCCATCCATCCACCATCTATCCATCTTCCTATCCCGAACTCCATCCATCCATTTATCCACCCACCCATCCATCCATCCACCCACCCATCCATCCATCCATCCATCCACCCATCCATCCACCGTCCACCCATCCTCCAGTCCTCCATCCATCCATCCATCATCCACCCATCCCATCCTCGATCCATTCATATGCCTGCGTGCGCCGGCTGCTTGCATATTCCCTATGTAGGAATCTGCCTTTACTGCTATGACAACCGAAGATGGATGGGTCGGCACCAGCAGCAGCGGCAGCAGCAGCAGCAGCAGACGGCTACCGTGGAAGCAACCCGTTGGAGTCCAGGGCGGTCGGTCGGTGACTGCCGTCGGTGACTACTGCATATGCCATCGACTGACGTGATACCATTGTCAGAAACGAAGTCACGGACTGACGCCAGCGCAGCCAAACAGTCAACGAATGACGCGCATGACGCCTGAGAAATGGTCCCTGGTTTTCGTGGAAGACGACAGAAAACGCACCCTGCCAACGATCGTAAAATTTTATTATATTGAATCAGACCGGAGTAGACTGGATTAGATTGGATGAAGCTGTTAGACTTCGTGCTGGAGGACAGGAAACCTAGCCAGCCAAAGACCAAAGGATTTGATTAGTTTGGATCAAATTGGAGATTATATTGAATTCAAATGGATTAGACTGGATCAGCTTGGAGTTCATTCTATCTTTTCAGAATTTTTCACAGCGGCCTATCTATACACGCTAGTGTCTGCTGATTGAAGATATTGTTCTGTAAGCACTAATGTTGGAAAGAATTTGCATGGAATAATCTGGATCTGCGTCTAGTTTCTTATAAAATCGGGCTAGTATAAAAAGGATTAAATTGGATTTGAAGTGAACAGATTGGATAATTTAAACTCTTAGAAGGAGTGGGGCTGAAAAGGTTTATAGAAATGAGTTGTCTGATACACCGCAACAGTTCGACGTGGTCTACATGACTCTAGCATCTCTCGATCTTACAATGTCTGGTCATGTCAGCAAATGCTGTTCGTTACGAGACAGTATCTGTGCGTTCTAGTATCTCCTATGTGTCAAAAGACATTGTTCTATACACGCTAGTGTCTGCTGACTGAAGATATTATTCTCTTAACACTAATGTCAGCTGTCAGAAGATATTGTTCTGGCCAAACATTTGTCTGACACTGTTGTGCGACGTTCAGAAGACATTGTTCTGGCCACACATTTGTCTGACGTTCAGAAATTCTGGCTACACATTTGTCTGACGTTCACATTGTTCTGGCCACTATAGTGTCAGCCGTTCATAAGCCAATATCGTCAAAGGATTCTACATGCATGTTATCAGCCAGCGATGGTATCAGCCTTCGACGGTAGAATCAACGATCAGGAGGAGCTGAAGGACGCGGGAAAGTCAAGACCCTCGACCGCGATGACCTCCGATCTTCCAGCGGACAAGTCGCGCGCTAAGGACGACGTCGAGAAAGCAGACGAGGTGGATGAACTGGATGGAGTGTACGGCGACTCAAGGCCAAGGACCCCGATCGTGACTGGACCAATCATTGAGCTGCGGGGTCGAGAGGTCATCTTCGCCATCGGCGTCTTCTTCCTCTTCGCCATCGTCGTTGGACTGGTTGTGGTACTCGCCTCGCTCAAGGTCAAGGACAGTGCCTCGACGTCGTACACGAACGCATCCGTCAACTCATCAGATAGGGACGGGGGGACAGCGGATGTTCCAACTGCATCCGACATCTGTAAAAATGGGGTGGTTAACGGAGAGAAGGAGAACGAGGGTTCGGATGGAATGGGAAGCCAGTGCACCGGTGATTTTTCGGCCGACTGGGTTCTGACGGCGGCCAGTCTCATCCAGAATATGAACAGGAGTGCAAATCCGTGCGAGGACTTCTGGGAATATTCGTGCGGCGGGTGGCTGGATCGGGTCGAGATTCCGCAGGGGGTAGACTCCATCGGGGTGGACAGCTTCCTCGATGCAAGAATTCGGCGCGACATTCAGACCATTCTGGAGAGTGAGGTGAAGCGGGACAGCCTGAGTTCTGCCGAGCGGAAGTTCAAGGACCTCTACAAGACCTGCATGGACGTCAACGCTATTGAGAACCTCGGGTCAAAGCCGATCCTCGACATAGTCAACCAGCTCGGAGGATGGGCCTTCCTGCGTAAGTATTCTGATGACTTAGCCGAATGGTAGCCATTGCAGGTAGTCACGATTGGACAGTTCCTATGGTAAACAGAGTACTTAGACTGACAAGTAGGCAGACTGAAAGATACAGACACCACACCCACACCTACACACACATAAAACAAACAGACCAACAGACACACAGAGAGGCAAGCAGACAGACAGACAGACTCTATTTGGAACTCACTACCTCCTCATGTCTGCGACTCTTTTACTCAGACTATTATTCAGTCTAATCTGGAGTCTTGCCTCTCCTACTTTGTTTCTGGTTCTTCTTTCCTGGCTTTAAATGTGCACTTCTGAACTTTGTAAGGGCATTATCACATTTCAGTTGTATCGCAATGTGATATATTGTACTGTATTGTATCTTGCCTTAGGTTATGTTACTTTACCTCACCCTATCTTTCCTTATCTTATCTTATCTTACGTCACCATACGTTACATTACCATAACTAATCTAATCTGATGACTTCTATAGCGCCGTTATCATAATATCATATTCAGTTGATGGTCGCTACAAGTCAATATCGCAATCCAAAATCATAATCCTTAGGAGCATACCTACCTTACCATGTCCTACCTTACCGTATCTTATCTTATCTTGCCTTACCTTACTCTACATTACGTTTTCAGCCGACTGGAACCTCGTAGAGAAGTCAGGTCGATGGTCGATCGTTCAAACTTTGTCCGAAGTCCATTTCACATACGACGTCGAGGCTTTCTTCAGCCTGGCCGTCGGAAAGGACGATAGGAACTCCAGCATCAATGTTCTACAGGTAAGAATGTTTTATTCTCTACACAGAATGAGAATGAGAATGTATTCTTTAATTGTTAATACAAGTGAGATGATGATGATGATGATGATGATGATGATGATGATGATGATGATGAGTCCTCTGTGCGAAGGCAGGTACATTGGGTTTTGATGCCACCCGGGGATGATTTGAGTGAGGTAATTGTAATTGTAATCTGACATTTATAAAGCGCCACTTCAAGAATAGACTCATCAGAGGCGCTCCCGACTCGAACCAGTGAGACCACTGTCAAATATTACAGACTTCAGGCGTTTTCGAAACTGCGGAAGGGACAAACTGAGGAACTCAAGCCGCAGCTCTCGGGAGAGGCGATTCCAGCTGTTAGGTCCAACGTAGGCAAAGCTTCTAGACTGAGCGGTAGCAGTGCGCATACGAGGGACAGTCAGGAGTCCAAGGGAGGCCCACCGGAGAGTGCTTTCCCGTTGCCTTCCTCACAGACAATTGTGGGTGAGCAACTTGTTCAAGGTCGTTACGCACTGGCTTGAGGCAGATTCGAACCCGCGACCCTCCAGTTACGAGGCACCGTCCACTACACCACTTACTACATCAACACATCCCACAAGTGAAAATGCACCCTATATTACATGTGTAAACGTAATGTGGGCCACGGTAGCCGATTGGTTAGAGTAGTTGGCTTGCGACGCGGAGAGTACGGGTTCGAACCTCCTCTGAGACGGTTATTGTGTAGGAATGTTGAGCAAGTCTTCACACACAATTGCTCCGCGCCATCTTTTGATGCTTAGTCATTATATAGTGGAGCTTAATAAATTCTGAAATAATAATAATAATAATAATAATAATAATAATAATAATAATAATAATAATAATAATAATAATAATAATAATAATAATAATAATAATGTACCGTTTACTACAGATGATAAAACATACTCTTTCAATCATTCGTTCGTTCATTGGTTTGTTCGTTTGTTGGATCATTAATTAATTCATTATTCAGTAATTAATTAATTAATTTATGCTATCATTCTATTCTTTTTCCTGATCTTAATTTCAATATCATCGTGTCTTGAAATCTTTAAAGAGCGCATATAAACGAATTACCGATAATTAGAGATAATTAGTTTGGGTCTTGTGTATCGCCGGATGCTTTCACCTGTTGTCTTCTGTCGCGCTCTTTCTGTGATCTTGTTTTTCCGCTGCACTGTCATTAATAAGACAAGAAATTATTGTGTTATTTCGTTACATTATATTAATTTATTCATTAATTCAATCACATGCACACACTTACACGCATGCAGACTGACTGACTGACTGACTGACTGACTGACTGACTGACTGACTGACTGACTGACTGACTGACTGACTGACTGACTGACTGACTGACTGACTGACTGACTGACTGACTGACTGACTGACTGACTGACCCACTCACTCATCCGCCCTCCGCCCGCCTGCCCAATCCACCCACCAACCCAACCACCCAACCGCCCAACTACCCACCCTCCCACCCACTCACTCACTCACTCACTCAAGCACTCACTCACCCACTCACTTACTTACTCATTCATTTACTCATCCTTTCATTCGTTCATTCTTTCTTTCGTTCGTTCATTCACAGAATTTCTACAGCTCCATTCAAGGCTTTTTCATAAAATCTCCCAGCCTTGTTCATGTCCGTTGGATATAGATCAGCTTTACGTGGTTATAAAAATGCATAAGATGCAGATTCAAAGGAAGGCCTATATATTCCAGGTATACAAGACTATATTATTTTTATTTCTGCATTTATTAAGCGCCACTAAATAATGAATAAGCATCAATCGATGGCGCGGAGCAATAGCGAATGAAGGACTCGCTCAAGGTCCCTACACAGTGACCGTCTCAGAGGAGGCTAGAAACTCGTAACTTCGCGTTTCAGGTCGAGTGCTCTAACCAGTCGACCACCGTGCCCCACATAAATACATATAAATGTATATACATATATATGTATATATGTATGTATATATGTATGTATGTATAGAAAATCCAAAGCAGTAAGTATTTGTAAGAATATCATCAGCGTGCAATGTATTTGGATGTACGTTGGCTACATCAGGGAAAAATATTTTTTACCTGTAAGACCATTCTACGCGGCGCAGATAATAAAATATGTGCCCAGATGAGAGGTTAATTCTATAGAGGCAGTTCGTTCGCATATGCATCGTTATTCCATAAAAGCCAGACACGATTAAGGAATTAACTTAAGGCAAATTACAAAGGCACAAATCGAAGTCATTTTCCAACTGTATTCGTACACAACCATAGGCACATGTATGCACACACACGCACACACACACGCACACACACAAGCACACACACACGCACACACACACGCACACACACACACGCACACACACATGCAATGCACACATCCATACGCACGCATGTTGCGATTAAAGATATGTGCAGATGTGTGTTTGTTAGTGGCGGCTCCAGGATTGCTTGCGTGGGGGAAGAGCATTTCAATGGGGCGCCACATTCTGGTCATGCACGGGTCTGGTCTGAGGGGCGCCGGCATATAATCAAGAGGGGCGCGGGGGCGAACCGCCCCCCACACGCCTATAGCTAAATGAGCCAATGGTGTTTTAATACGTTTTTCTGTAGCGACCGCATAAGTGAGTAAGTAAGCAAAAGCGTATGTATATGTGCATGGATATGTACATATCTATTCTTCTTCTTCTTCGCGTTCTTCTTCAGTGTTCTTTAGGCAGGTCCACGAATCCAACGACGCCACTCTTCTCTGTTCTGTGCCCTCTCCTTGGCTTCTTTGTATCCCTGTTTTCTTCCTTCATCCATCATCCAATCCAACAGCATATTCCTTGGTCTTCTGGGAACTTTCTTTTCCTCAAGTCTTCCTTCAACCACTATTCTCAGGAGAGAATTTACAAGTAGTATATGTACACACACACACACACACACACACACACACACACACACACAATAATAATAATAATAATAATAATAATAATATTAATAATAGTAGTAGTAGTAGTAGTAGTAATAATAATAATAATAATAATAATAATAATAATAATAATAATAATAATACTTACCTTGGTAAAAAAAAAAATAATAATAATAATAATAAGACAATTTATATAGCGCCGTAGCACAGCCGAGGCCGAAGAAAAGGGCACTGTACATGGGTTCAAAAATCAACTAGTCTATAAGGACATATATATACATATATACATATATATATGTGTGTGTGTGTGTGTGTATGTGTATGTGTATGGAATACAATCCGTTCTTTTGCAAGGACAGCAGGTAATCAGAGACAATTTGGTATGGAACAACGCAGGTGTGTTTTTCATTCGATATTTTCAACGCACCTAATCTCAGCCTCAGCTCAATCGCAATAAATGAAACCAGGTGATCTGTACCGAAACGAGGGTCAGATTGAATTTATGTAGCGCACGTTTCGCGGAGATTTAACGACAGCAGATGGCGCCATGCAGTCTGCAAAATGTCAGAGTACGCCTGTCGAAGTGTTCTGTCTGTTTGGTTCCCTGTATACCATTATTTATTTTATTCGTATTTCATCTGTCTGTCAGTCCCGCTATCTACCTATCTTTTTATTTTTATTGATGGCTTCATTTAATTTGTTATGTTTTTTTGGTAATTCGATGGCTTGTTTGAATGTATTTGTGTTTGTTTACATGGTCTCATCGTGGATTTTCATGTTAATCAACAGTTTAATTGCTTTTTCTCTATCGCTTAACTACAAAGCGACGCGTGACATATGTATGACACATGTATGACATATGTATGACATATGTGACATATGTAGTAGCAAACATATCACATGCTGTGCAGTAGCTAACACTTAGCATCACAACAACATCGCATCGCGTAACATCGCATAAGAACACGTGACAAGCTATTTCTTAAATCACACATTTTCGTGTTTATCCAGCGAGATTCACGATCGGCGCTCCATAAATGTTTTCTCTAATCTTAATACTACAACAGCACCGTTGTACAAACGCACAAGGCATCAGTCGATGGCGCTCTGTTTAGATGGGCGTTTACATCAATAGGAAGGGGGAGGGAGAGAGATAAACGGCTAGTCAATCGTTTATTTCACAAACAGACCTTGATGAAAAATATACCCTCCCATAAGGCACATCCGGGACCTTTTCTGTGTCCCTCCTCCTTCTCTCCTCCCGTTCGCATGCTTTTCCCAGCCTGTTATAGGGTTCCATTCCCCCTCGCCTCTTCTCCTCTGCCTCGCTGACTGTGGACACCATCAATGCCGACGCAATAACGTCCCAATAGCCGCAAGCACTAGCGCATGGACTCCTGCTTAATAGCACATGGATGCGAAGACCATCGACCAGACCAACATTCCTTCAACGATAAACTGTTCTGTTCGCAACTGAATTAACAAGTAGGAACGCTAATAATAATTTACCCATTGGATTTCGACCTGGCTTCCCCAACGGATTACGGTATTTGACTGTGGTTTGACTTTAAGCGTTTTCTCGATAGTCTAGTGGTTTGCGAGCCGGACTGTCAGCTGAGAGGTCAGAGGTTCAAATTCTCGTCAGGACAAAAAAGTGTTTATAAATTTCTGTTCTACTTGCGCCCTCTAGCTAACTCGGCTGTAAAATGAGTTGGCCTATACTGTGGGAAGATCAGACGGCAATGGAGATCACCCGCCTTTATATGTCGAGGCTAAGAAAATAAAGTAGACGGCTCTCTAGGTTAATTCAAAGACAGTTCTTCTTTGTCTTCACTTGACACGACCATAGATTGATACCTTTTCATTGTGATGATAACAACGCTATATAAGTCATTCGATTAGATTTTATCAAGTAAGATTCGATTAAATACGTGTTCTTTACGGTAGATGTAGCACACTTGTTCACACGCTTTTATATTATTCAGCTGTGGTGCAAACACGACCACAGCAATCCAATCACAAGGTATTTTTAACCTCTCAATTAAAGTTAGCATTGATTAATTGATTCAAAAATGATGGAACTCCAGGTAGGAGCCAGGTGGTGTGTTATTTCAAGGACTAGTCACTCATCGAAATACTAACAGGGTGTGATCGTTCTTCACTTCATAATAATTGCCAGCGTATTATCAACACCACAAAGGCGGGTATCCATTTTGATCCTCACAGGGTGTGCAAAAGTGTATCATTTGCACATGGTTTGTTGGAGAACAAGATCGGATTCGCTGTTTTCTTGCATTTGTATGACGGACATCTTCTGTCCGCCAGTTCCGGGTAATTTTCTGCAAAAAGGTTCAAATTAATTTAGCAATGCAGCTGTAACAATTGTACATTAATTATTATAATTTTGTTCCAGTCAGCTGTGTAGAACCGACAGGGTTCATGAAGTAGGTTGTTTATTTAGTTTTCTAAGCTCTGATAAAAAAGAACAAATCACAAACAGCTTAAGATCGTTCAAACAATTTTCTTCTCACAGATTTCAAATGCTCAGCAGTGGCACATGAAAGACTCGACCTTGTGGGTAAGGTTTTGCAGGTGGGTGAGGAAGAAAGGGACTTGGGAGAGGTTGCACATAAGATTGAAAAACCTTCTGAAGACAATATGCTGATGCAGCAAAAGTGAATCCATCAACCTTTATGTCGCCCTTTGACCTGAGACCAGAATATTTCGTTTTGCTGGGCTCTACGTGCGAATTTTCTAGCTATATCAGAATTAGTTGTCTGCAGATGAACTTGTTCTTAATGAACTTTAACACCATTTAGGCTAGCACACACAACGCTTTTGAAAAGTACATACATACATACATACATGTACATACATGCATACATACATACATATGTACATATATACACACATGCATGCATGCATACATACATACATTCAAATGCAGTCTGGACAATACATTACAACTGAAATTTTATAATGCCCTTACAAAGTTCAAAAGTGTCTGTGAGAATCCAGACAACATTATCAATCATAAACAGACTGAAAGAGGTAAGGTTTCAATTTAGAGTGAAAGATGGTCTCAAGAAGAGAGTTGCGAACCTGAATAGTTAGGAGTTCCATCTGATGGAACCAGGAACAGTGACTGAGCCCCGGCCAAAGCCAAGCCACGCGTCCATATGTTATTGTTGAGCAATCTGTGGCCGGGCGTATATTAACGTTAGCCGGTTGTTATTGCGAGGGTTGTCGCAAATATCAACATTTTGACGGCGATTAGCGTTGCACTGCTGTCTGTATTCAGTGCGAATATCTGATTGGCGAGACCAATTCGCACGGGACCTCGACTTACTCACACGAAGCGTTGCGCCGTCGCTGTGTGTTGCATAATTTATGCAACAATATATTGTTCACTGGACAACGTTGCGGCTTCTCGAAAAGTTCTGTGCAGGCGATGGATGGTGACGCATTGCGGGCAGGAAACCAAGAACAAAAGAACACTGACTCTCCACCCACTGAATATGGGTGGCTGAAGATCATGGATGGCGTAGGAACACGGGATGGCGAGCTATCATACATGTGGGTTGCTAGAGATGTGACTGAGGATCATGGTGGCTGAAGATCATGTGTGATGTAGGAAAACGGGATGGCGAGCTATCATACATGTGGGTTGCTAGAGATGTGACTGAGGATCATGCTGGCCGAAGATCATGGTGGCCGAAGATCATGGGTGGTGTAGGAACACGGGATGGCGAGCTATCATACATGTAGGTTGCTAGAGATGTGGGCGAAAATCATGGTGGCCGAAGATCATAGTGGCCGAAGATCATGATGGCCGAGGATCATGGCGGCCGAAGATCATGGTGGCCGAAGATCATGGGTGGCTAGAGATGAATTGGCGACAGTGCTACCCAGCGCATCCACATTTTCACAAGACGTTGAAAATCACTAAATCACATCCTGTGAAAATGTGGAAAGTCATTCCTTGCTAAATCAACACAGTGCCCAACACTCGCTCAAGGTCCCTACACAGTGACCGTCTCAGAGGAGGCTAGAAACGCGTACCCTTCGCGTGACCATCTCGAAATTTGCAGGAAATTGGCACAGTTATTCATCTTGATAAACAAAACATTCAAAACCAAAATTTTAGACTTTTGGACCAACCTTTGCTAGAGATATGGGTCATCGAACTTTGACCTAAACACGTCGACCCAATTGTGTCGAGCTGCTCTATTTCGGGTTCTATAGCACCTCGTGATTGAAGTCCTTCCACTTGGCATTTCGTCATCAATAAAATCGACCGAGGACCATTATTAGTAACATTTAAGTCATAATCTGGGTGATGCTCGATTCTATCATTTCACTTGCGCGTCACCGCTGTCTGCAAAGCATCGTATTTCCACATAAGAGTCATGCATCGTGTTCAGTCGTGCTTGCCACCGGAACTTATGAAGGTATTCGCTCGACTACTGTAATTCACTGGTGTTCAGCACTATACATTCTAACATTGCCAAACTGCAACGCGCCCAGAACTCGTTGGACCTACTGATCACAGGAATCCTCAGGTGTGATCACGTCACACCTGTACTGGCACGACTAGATTGGCTGCCTGTCAGATCCAGAATTACAAGATAGCTCTCAAAACACGCAAGACTTCCTCAGCTAATCAATCCCCGTACCTGTATTCTTTCTTACAGTGCTCCCAGTCATCTAGATATCTGCGATCTGCTACACAAAACCGTTTTTCTCTCTCCCTGAATTCTTCCAACGCGGATTCAGCAATTCTGCATCAGCCATATGAAATATTGTCGCTGTTTATATTAACGACACTAAGTGCGTACGCCTAGGAGCCTCTGTACGTGAGGATCCCAGGTTCGCGACCCGGTCGTGGCTTATTTCAGAGATTTGAATCTCGGCCTAGTACGGTCTGTGCACGGGGACCTTAAATGGCGTGGTGCCCATTCAAAATGGGCAGAAGTAGTGAAGGATCTCACCGGAAAAATTCTTTGTAAAATGAGCAGGGTCGAGGCCATACGGTCGCTATATAAAACCTATACACTCATCTCGTTAGACATGTTCGTAAAGCGGTCTAAGACATTACATTACATTACATATTTGTACCTACTTGCTTTTGTTGTATGACCACCCACGCCTACGATTCCTCGCTCAGGTGATGGACTTATGCTTAGCAAATACATTCATTACTTATATTTGGTTAAACTATATTAGAAAATAAAATGCAGAAATAAATAGTGGATGTAATATTGTCCTGTGTTTGTCGTATAGTTCGATCAGGGCGGTCTTGGCCTACCTAACAGAAACGATTACTTCAAAAACGACGGTAATTCGTCGTTGGTGGTCGCTTACAAGCGCTACATGGCAACGATAGCCAGGCTGTTTCACGCCTCCGAGGAGATGGTAAACGAGTTCGTCGAATCCACTTTCGAGATGGAGAAAAAGCTAGCCGAGGTAATCGATCTAATATAGAAACTTCTATAGCAGGCACTTCTTGGTTCTTTGACTGCCTCAGTTGCTGGTCCGTAGTTCTAGCATTCGCTGCCTGTTTCCCTCTGCTTTGTAGTTTCTCTAAGTCGTTAGGTCTGAACTAGTATCCAGTCTTTTTGGGATTTTTATCATTCGGAACCTGTCTTCCGGTCTGCTGGGCCTCATGGACCGCGACTGGTTCTGTCTAGACAATTGTGATTTCGGATTGTGGTTTTGCTTTGAAGCGACCATCGATTGTGGAGGCTTGTGCGTTACGATAAAGGCACTATAGAAGTTCTCAGATCAGATAAATATAGGGCCGTGTAAGTTATAATACAAGGCAAATTAATCTTGGGGTAGATATTCATATAAAACCGTTATAGACATGCCCGAATGCTTACCTTAAATGTGGTTAAAAACTTAAATTTCAAATTCTATCGTAATAGTTGTTGAATACATTTTTAGTCCAGTATGGACCAGTCCCACCCAACTAAGTTCAATACGGTCCAACAGTTTATACTGTTCTACTTTTTATTATATTCTTTACTACTTCTATGTTTCTTTGTCCACTGAACTACAGGTACAAGAGTCGCATAATTTAAGACGTAGCACTGTACTGTTTGTCCTATTTGATCCATGGTTTTATCTAATTTATTATGTTGTGTTTTGGTGAGTTCTGTCGCCTAAATCACAAACACGGAAACCACTTCATGGTTATTGCAATATGGCAACAAAAGTCAATGTGTCTGTCATGTAATTCTGTCATGCATTTCTGTCATGTAATTCTGTCATGCATTTCTGTCATGTAATTCTGTCATGCATTTCTGTTCCTCTCCCGCCTGTTGTTGTAGCGGTGGCCTTCGAGTTCATTACAAAACATATTAGGAACTTCGATGGCGCTTTTTTGCCTGTCAGAAATCCGTTAAAGGCGCTATATAAATGCTCAAAAAGTCATATATATTTACGTATGTACATAATTACATACACAGATACATGCATGCATACATACATACATAAATACATATGCGTCCATGCATACATACCTACAAACATACATAAGCATCCATGCATACATACATACATACATGCATACATAAATACATATGCATACATACAAACATACATATGTATACATACAAACATACATATGCATCCTTGCATACTGTATACATGCATACATATAGACTGATTGCCTTGCAGTTGCATACCTCTGAACATTCCGAAGAACGACGTGACTCGCAGTCCATGTACAACATGCTCAACGTCACCAGGCTGCAGCAGATCGCTCCCCGAGTAAGGCAACAACGACAGCAACAAAAAACAACAACAACAGCAACAGGAAACAATATACAGTTGCACAACACAAAACCACAAACAACAGGAAAGACAACTGTTACAACGACGACACCAGCAGCAGCAACGAAAGCAGCAAAAGCACCATCAGCAATTGCAACTCAATGATAATGATGGCACTGATGATGATGATGATGATGACGACGACGACGATGATTAGTGTGCCATTAAATGTGTAGTAGATCCAGGCGTCATAAAATTTGCTGGATTAGACTCGATTATAGAATATAATAGAATTTAGTAGAATAGATTAGATGAGACTATAGTATATTCTTGTGTAGCTTATCTTAGCCTAAGTTACATAAGATTACATTGTACTGCATTTACTTTACATAATGCTAGACTGGTGCTGCTATGCAGTTGCATGTTCTTTGTGCAGATCAACTGGAAACTGTTCCTCAGCTTTGGATTCCCAAGCGTAACGGAAAGCACTTTGGTTCTCGTTACAAGCGAACAGTATATGGCAAATATCTCCTCACTCATTGCCAACTCAAAGGAAAGGTAACTACGATCTCTCGGAACTCACGAAAAAGGGTCCGAAGAAACAAAATGTCTGGGTTATTATTATTATTATTATTATTATTATTATTATTATTATTATTATTATTATTATTATTATTATTATTACTATTATTATTATTATTACTATTATTATTATTATTATTTTTTTACCATTACCATTTTATTATTATTACTATTATTATTATCATCATGATCATCAGTATTATTATTATTACTATTATTATTATTACTATTATTATTATTACTATTATTATTATTATTATTGTCATCATCGTCATCATTGTTGTTGTTGTTGTTGTTATTGTTCTCCCACTGTGAATTAATCATTGTACAACCTGTTACCTGTTTACAGTGATGTCAGCAACTACCTGTTATGGCGACTGATGACCGATTTGGCTGCTTTGTTGTCGGAGTCGTTTCGAGAGGCGCACAATGAATTCCGAAGAGCCCAACGAGCAGCACCAGCTGACCCTGGTGAGACGCAGGCTCTCACAGGTCTACTCTCATCTGATCTTATTTGATTTTATCTTATCCAACCAAGTCTGGTCCTGTCCTGTCTAATCCAATCCATTCTAATCTAATCTTCAGACTTCTATGGTCCATTAATGACGTTCGCAAAAAGGTAGGAAGGAGGGGTCATCCAAATGCGGACAAGGGGTTACGGGGTTATGTACAATGCTGGAGTCCACATCCAAATTTGGTAATATAGCTATTTCACTACCGATTGTTCCTTAAACAAGAGCTTCAGTCAGACGGCAAACCAATCTAGACCCTAGTACTCCTTTGGAGGGAGGGGAAGGTTATGCCAAATGCAGACAAAGGGATGGAGGGTTCAAAATTAGGTCATTTTTGCCGACGTCCTTTATGGACGACCCCTCTACTGTCGTTATCCTAGTGTACTAGCATCCATCAATCGATGATCGATTAAAGTGAAACCGTATTGGCAGATTCTTAGGGTACAGTGGACTGCTAAGAAGACAAACGATTGGGTCCTAGAGACGACAGAAGTAGAGAGGAGTCTGCTCGGATTAATCAAAAAGAGGAAGTTTTCAAACTTTGGGCATATGCTACGAAAGATTGGAGACTGCTTAGATAAAGAGATCATCCAAGGCACAGTTCCTGGATCAATTCCCGAGCTTGGGAAATACCCAAGGTGACATGGATCGATAACATCAAGTCTTTAACTGAATTATCGTTCGACCAGTTATGCACAGGAGACAAGGGATAAAAGCAGATGGCACAAAATTGTCCGTGGTGCAGCCAATCCTCGGCTCGAGGACGGTTCAAGACAAGATAAGTAATGTAAAACTGCCGCCTAATCCGTTGGGGAACCCCGGTGGAATCCCGATGGGTCAGGGAAACCTGGTGTCTAGTATTTGACCACAGTGAGTGTTTATTCAGGCAATAAATGTCTAGATCACCATGAACATTCTGGCCACATAAGTCATGGTATTTACCAGATATTTAATTTTATCAGGGGGGATATTTTACTCCTACATGTATATTAATGCATTTGAACCGCGAACAAATGTTAATTATATAAGCATATCTAGATCCTTCGTCCTCTGCATGAATCGGCCAAATACAGGAGGAATTAATTGGAGCAAGTTTTCCTTATATAGATAAATAGACGAATGAATAAATGATTAAAATAAATGAAAATAATTAAATAAATAAAAATATGTAAATAAATAAGTCAATCAGTCAGTCAATCAATCAGTCAGTCAGTAAGTCAGTAAGTAAGTATATAAACAAGTTAGTCACTCATCGACTCACTCACCCACCCACCCACTCACTCACTCACACACTGTCACTCATTCGGTACGTGAATATGTAAATATAACAAATGGGCTCTTTATCCTAGTCTCCGTGTAGTTCAGCTACTTTCATGAAATAATAATGATATGGTTGCATCTGACAGTTGGCTGTCGTGGTTCTTGTAGGGCGAGTGGTCAACAGACATTCTTACTGCCAGAAGGTCGTTACTGAATGGTTTGGTCACGCCATCTCAGCCGAATACGTGCGCATGAATAGCTTCGACGGCGCCGACAACGATGTATGTCCTACCTAAGATAAGATGGACAAGGCAAGGTAAGGGATGTTTAGGTAAGACAAGATAAGGCGAGATGAAATGAGCTGGGGAGATGAAATAGGTAACGTCGGGTAAGGATCGGATAAGTAAGGCAAAGTTTAGTAAGGTAGGAGTAGGTTAGAGTAAGATAAGGTGAATATGTAATTATATAAGTTAAGGTAGGGCCAGGTAAGGTAATTGTCAACGACTCTCATAAAGTCTGACACAAAACAAAAGCCACTGAACAGACTCTCACAAAATACTATTCACAGTCACACAGAAGTGAGGAAAGTACGGGCACCTGCCATTATCTCAGCATCCCTTGGCTTTTCCGCCAGCTTAATCATCCGCATCAACTGGACTTGACTGCGTTAGGATTCCAAAGCTCCGGCTCAACTCCAATCCATCAGTACCTCCACGACCACCAGTATCTCCAGTGCCTGGAAAGACGAAGACTAGGGGAAGCTAAGCGCTTCTCCAGTTCTCCTGCTTCCTTCACTTCAATCACGGCCTCGCTTCTCAAGTCCGTCCTACCGAAAACATCCTCCGAATTCTTCTTCAGCTCACGTTGTCACATAGTCACTGACGTCAGTCCCTCCATACTTTCGAATTCTTTCTCCCTCGCTGTGCAAGGCGGCCAATACGACCTTACCACGAGTAATGTAAAGTAAACCGCGTCTTAGAATATAGCCCATTTGGTGATATGTACATTAAACGATGCTTTTTTGGTTTCTTTGTTTAGATTCTTGAAATGATAGCAAATATCAAGGCGATATTTCGAATGACTATCCAGCAGAGCGATTGGATGGACGATGACACAAGAACGAATGCCCTTGCTAAGGTCAGAAACACCTGTTAGCGTCTTCACTTGATGATGTAAGGTAAGGTAAGGAAAGATCAGGTGATGAAAGGTAACAATAGAGAAGGTAAGGAAAGCTAGAGTAAGATAAGAAAAGGTAAACAAGGTGTGATAAGGTAAGGAATATAAGATAGAGCAAGGTAAAGTAAAGTAAGGTATGGTAAGGAAAGGTAAAGTAATATAAGCTAAGGAAAGTTTAAATAAGGTAAGGGAAAGTACAGTAAGATAAGATAAGGAAAGGTAAAGTGAGATAATGTAAGTAAAGATAATGTAAGGTAAGGTAATCACTCATTTATTACACACTTCTTTGACACTAGACATGACACTGTCGATGCAAGATCTTTCAGCTGAAGTACAAGCAGTGCAACAGTACTGTAATTGTAATAATAACCAAATTTATATAGCGCATATTTAAGAGAAACTCAGCAGAAGCTGTTCAGACCCGACAACAAAAAACCAGAATGGTTTTAAAGTGTTAACGCAAGAGAGACAAAGAAAGATCGAGGACCTTATCTCTCAGATTGCTAGGCAAGTTATTCCACAAAGGTGGACCAGCCACAGCGGAGGTTCTATGCTTCATAATGGAATTTCGAACCGGAGGGACAAGTTCACCGTGCGCAGCAGAGCCAAGGAATCTGGAGGTAGGAATGGATGAGACCAGCAATCCCACAGGACGACCTTCCGTTACCTGGCGTGACAATGAGTCATCAAATTCCCGTGATGCGCCAAAATTCGAATTCGAGACAGAATGATGTAAGAACAATAATGCATTAGCAATCTGACACGGTGATATCACTATTTCGTTCTCTGTTAATTTTCTGTGATTTTTCTGTGAATTTTCTGTGAATTCTCTGTGAATTCTTAGGCTTTGTTTAAATTTCTGCTGAATTACACATCGAACTGATTTGAAATTGCATTCATTGTTTGATACAATGGATTGATTGATTCTTTGATGTAATGACTGATCGATAGCTTATAGATCAAAGTCTTAGATTCATCTTGCACTGTAATAGTAATAAGCTTAATAATAATAATAGTAGAAGTAGAAGTAGCAGTAGAAGTAGTAGTGGGAGTAGTAGTGGTGGTAGTAGTGGTAGTAGTAGTAATAGTAGTAGTAGTAGTAGTAGTAATAATAATAATAATAATAATAATAATAATCGTACTGCTTCATGTGATTCGGCTTGAAGTGCATGGTAATCGTAATCTCCTAACTTAAGGGGGAAGAGGAGGAATCAGAACAGGATTGGTCGAAAAGGAATGTTTTCAGTTTTGAATGAAAGAGTTGCAAGAGGTGCAGTGTTGGTAAGTTGGTTGGATGCTTACCTTAACTTGACATGTTTAAATCAGTTAGATAACTGCGCTTTAAAAAGGATCTTTTTAAAGGCGTTATATGAATGCTCCGATACATACGCACATTCATTAACAACAACATTATTAATAAAAAAATATTGTTACAGCTTGATACAATGCAGGAGCAGGTCGGCTATCCTCACTTTATTCTAAACAACGCAGAACTGGATGTCTACTACGATGGCGTAAGTTGCTGTTAATGTTACAGACACGCATGACATGACACATAGGCTATGTGACATAGCATAGAATACAGACACGCATGACATACTTCCACATGACACATAGCATAGAATAAAGACATAGAAAGTAGCAGATCCAAAGTTTAAAGAGGAGCCACAGTGGAGTCAGAGACCAAGCAGTTAGATAGCTAAAGGTGTGTGACGCGGTAGTCCAATCAGTAACGCGTTCGCCTCGTCGTCGAACGATTGTGAGTTAGAGCCTGCTGAGCGAACTCTACGTATCAACATTTGTGTAGCTACAGGAACGTTGGAAAATGTGTGCTCTTGGTAGTTGCACTTAAGATCTGGTTAATTGCCAGAAGGCAGTGATAGTGATTGTCTCCTGCATTAACCTGTATGTCTACTAGCATTGTAGAGTGGGCGCTTGTCATTCAGAGATGGAAGCATCGCTATAGAAAAAAGTTGGCTGACTTTGACTTTAAATTAGACTAAGGAACAAACCTGCAAGTGTTTTGTGAATTTATGTGGAATGTTTTAGAACAGAATTATTAGCCCAACAGTGTAAAAGCGCTCGCAGTGGTTGTAGTAGGCTAAATCTCAGATAAGGCCACCCTCTGTTTGATCTGTCACTAAAAACATACATTAAACAAACCGAACCGAATAGCATGTCATCTTAGGTCAGAGTAGATCAAGTCAGTTCGAATTGGATCAACTCAGATCATATCAAATTAAATTAGGTATGATTATATCAAATTAGATCTGATCAGACTAGACCAGATTATATTAGATCTGATCGTATCAAATTTTATCAGGTATCATCATATCAAATCAGGCCAAAGTATTTCAAGTCTTATCAAACCAGATCAAAACAAACTGGATCAGATTTTTTGTTTCAGTTTGATGTTGATGATAGTAAGTCGTTCTTTTCGAACATCGTGAGTGGTTTGCTGCACCAAAAAGAAAAACGAAGAGAAGCTCTGGAACAGAACGACCAGTCAGAAGAGTGGGTCAATTTTTATGGTCTGCGCTGTATTTGTGAAACATCGACGACTCATTAAAGACTACCTTAACTTACATTATATGGCTAACGGCTTTTTGTGACCAACCTATATTTGCTGATAGCATGCAATTTTATGTTCACTCTGTATTGTAGTTTGGAAGAGCATAGGCATTTTAATATTGTTTTTGTATTTGAGAGGTATGGAAAATTTTACTGATAAAGGCAACAAAGTTACAAATTGTGAGCTAAATTATTTCACTGCTGAAAACAAATTTGCTGCATCTTCAGAAATGATGAAATAGTGCTACAATTAAATGCAAACACATCTTGCTATTTTTTACTAGCATTTGGCTATGATTTGCAATATTTGAAATGAAGCATATCACGCGTAGATCATCTGCTTGCTATTTCGGCAAACTTTATAGGGCAAATCCCCTTTTGCCTCATGTGTTTCCCTATCCTCTCTCTGTCTCTGTCTCTTCCTCTCCCCTGCCGTCCCATTCCTCTCTCATTAGTCAAAGGCCATGAAAGTAATTGCAAAAAATGTTTCACGTATTATACGCCAGATAGCTCTGAACCACGAAAGATACTATGTTCTCATATTATTCGCCAGATAGCGGCACAGCGGGTCAAGTGCTTACGTACTTCGGTAGCTAGGTGTATTAATTTATAGATAATTTAATAACTTTATGATTCCACTTAGTCAGTACATGACTTTGTGATTCCAGTTGGTCAATGAATCCACTGGAGGTTAACGCCTTCTACTCAATGACAGAAAACATCGTCGGTATGATTTATTTATTTTTTTATTTATTTACTTTTTTTTGCAAAACATCACTATTGCTGCAATCCACTGCCACTCTGTAATTTGAGTGTAATTCACTGCAGTGTAATCTCATGTAATGTAAATGTGAAGTAATGGAGAATGACGGAGCATAACGTGGTATGATCTAACATGTTGTTGTTATAGTGTATCACTGTACATTGATGTGGTGTGAAATAATTAACGTGATGCTATGTTATGTGATGAAATGTGACTGTTTAGTTGCATTACATTAAATTGCATTTTATATATGCTTTATTTTTGCATTAAGCAGACTTAGAAATGCAATCACAACACAAAAACTCAAAAAAAATGACAAAGACCGAAAGAAAACACAAAGCATCTCCCCACTGGTAACGAAAGTTTGTAACCATGAAATCTGATAGCATACACACAATGTCAATGACACACACATCAAGTCCATTAATTACAGAAATAAACATTATTTTTGATGTGATGCAATGTGGTGTAGTGTGATATGATGTAAATTTGCTATAATGTGACAATTTGTAGGCCTAATCAGATGTGATGATTATGCTTTAATTGATTAAAATAACAAATGGTGTAAGAAACGTTTAAGCACTTATTTCTAGAGGATTCTTTTCAATTTGAGATAATAATGTAAAAATATCTATTACTGTTTATTTCTGTACAAATTCTAAACAGACGTCTACAGCATTATTTTTTATTTAAAAAACATCATTTCTGATTTTTCAGGGTTCACAGCCGGGCTGTTACAAAAGCCGTTTTATGACAAGAATGCACCAAAGTAAGTGCAACAGTTTAAGTTCGTAGTTACTAGCATCTCGTTAGGGACAGTGAATAAACTTTGCAAGAAAATTCTGTTGGTTTCAACATATGTTGTCTACTTTTATGTTAAGACAAACTTTACATGGTGCTGCTTGCATTTCCAGATTCTCTAAGACCGTTGGAAATATATTTAGTTTTGACTATCTTTCCAAGTCTATGTTACTCATTTATTTAGTTGATCTGTTTATTTATTTCTTGTTTCATTTATTTGTATTTTATATTTGCTTAAGCTTTTGTTCAATAAATAAGTTTTTAATACAATCCTCTATTTATTGTAGCTATACGATTACTATAGTTCTTTTTAAAACAGTTGTGAAACACCAGAAACATCTTTACTTAACTGCGCAGAATAGAGGTGGAAATTACGATAAACATTGGCGTTATATAAATGCTATCTTTGGCAGATTTCTACTGTCGATTACATTTCAGCTCCCTGTAGAATTCAAGATTCGATTCAAACTCGCCTGACTGACCAATGAAATCTTTAATTAACATGAGCACTCCTACCGACATCCAATCACTAGTCTCTTTTAATATTCCTCCCTGATCTGTTGGTGGGGGTGTTTTGGCTCAGCCACGATGCAGAACCATTTAGGGTTCTTGTGCATCCCATGCCGCAGCCCCAAGGAAATGAAACAACTACCAGTCTTCCTTCGAAGTTCGAACTCTTTTTCTCCTTTCATGTAACGCCTCAAAACCCATTGTTTCTCACTGACTTTCAAACAGTTGGATATCTAACTGCATTATCACCTGGCGACTAACTAACCGCGTCTCCGATTAACTTCTCTGTTAGAAATTTCCGTAAATAACAATACTAATATATAAATAATAATAGCAATAATCATAATAATGATGATACTACTATTACTATAAAAGCACTATATAGTTACATTTATTATGTTTTATCCATGGAACTTTTGTTGCTCATAGCTACGTGAACTATGCCTCTCTTGGATCAACGATTGCTCATGAAATCAGTCACGCTTTTGATGAAACTGGTAAATTGAACTTCTGTATAAGTAAATTTTCAATTTTCAGTATTTAGTCTGGCACATAATTACTATATAGTGACTGAACAGCCACTTATTAGGGGAGAACTGGCCAAGCACCCAATGAATACGAGGCCAAGAAAGCGAATGAAGTGGTCCAATACACTAAAAAACACTAGCTCAGACGTTGCCCAGTTTAACAAGGTCCTCGCGTCAGTAACAACAACAAAGACAACGACAGCAGCAACGACAACTGCAAATACTACTAGCCACCTATAATACTATCACAGCAGGTAAGACTACGAAAACAGAATCCAGATTCAATAACATTGGAATAGAAACTTGGAACGTCAGACTCTATTATTACCAGTTAAAAATTTGAAAGATATAACTGGAACACCATAGGACTATACCAGACAAGTTGGTGCGGAAATGGAGAATTACTACTAACCGGTATTACACAGTCAACCATGCAAAGCTCCAGAGTTTAGAACTCTTGACTAGAGCCATAACCTATACGTTCAAATACGAGCGTATAAACCTCTGTACTCAACCTCTGTACCGGTGGTAGTACACTGGCTTCCTGTTCATCACAGGATTTCTTTCAAATTGGGGCTGTAGTTCACAGTACATTAAACTCTGCGTCTCTGGCCAATCACAGTACCTAAAATCAGTCCTCATTCCCTGAACTTCGTTATCCAACCAGTTAATATGATTGCATTTGTCTTGCTCTTCATAATACGAGAAGTGTGCTTGGTGAGTTTCTCTGTTCAGTCTTTTGTGTCATTTCGGTTTCATGTTAAGACTTACCGTTTTCCGTTGGCTCATCCACCATGGGCTGCCTCTGCTTCTTCAGACTGACTTCGACTTGGCTTTGGTGCATCATCAGTTGATTCCTTGTGTATTAGATACCGGCGCTATAGAAGTTGTTAATTACAATTACTGGATTTCCTGAAAGCCTGTCCCGTGAAAAAGAGAAGCAGCCTAGGATGGATAAGGATATGACGGGATAGAGCAGGGCAGAACGGGCCAGGGCAGAAGAGGAGAGCATCACCCACCTACCCATCCACTCCTGCAATACACCCCGACACCCATCTACGCTCACCCCTATTCCTCCACGCACACCCACTACTCCAGCCACATACTCACGCACACCCACATTCACATAACAACAGCACAAAATAAACGTGGTCTTGTTGATATCATATGATTTGACGTAGGCTTGTCTTAGTGTAACGGGGTTTGACCTGTGACCTTAGGTGCCATGTATGACAGCGAGGGGAATCTAATGGAATGGTGGACGAATGAAACAATGGCACAGTTCAACTCACGCACAAGATGTGTCCAAGATTACTACGACGGTCTTACCGTCAACGGAATACAGGTGAGGTCTTCTGATCACTCACACCTGCCTGAAATAATGTGTTTTATGAGGTTGTTGTTAAACACAACCCACCCTAACAGCTCCTTTCCCCTTCTCTCTCTTTCTCTCTCTCTCTCTCTCTCTCTCTCTCTCTCTCTCTCTCTCTCTCTCTCTCTCTCTCTGGTCTTCTAGCAACCGGACTTGGTTCTTGACACAGCATCATTGAACAATCCCACTGACTTGACGCAGCGCTCGTGAATAAGCTGGTGCCCTGCGCCTAGCTTTTAAGTAGCACTTTAGAAATTTCGAGTTTACGATTACAATTACGACCGTGATGACGGTGGTGGAGATGGTAGTGTTAGTGTTTGATGTTGGCGGTATTTGTGGTGACAGTATTGATGGAAATGTTCGTGGTGGAAATGTGGTGGAAATGTTGGTAATGTTGGTGCGTGTTTTGGAACTGGTGGCGGCGACGGTGATGATGATGGTGGTGGTAGAAGTGCTAGGACTGATGACTAAATGACTGACTGACTGATCCTTCGGTTTATTGATTACCCAATTTGGAGACCTATTCAACTGATTGACAAACCAATCAATGAAATTAATCTCGTTCAGGTGAACGGTGAGCTGACACTGAATGAAAATCTTGCCGACATTGGAGGTCTCAAACACGCCTACAAGGTATAAAATATTTATTTATTTATTCATCTAAAGCAAGTTGCTTAATAACTTGCAAATTAAGTTGTGTTTTATGTGTTTATGTCTTTACAAGAAGTTGAATTATTCCGATAAACCAAGATCATAATCCTAATCGTAATCTCGAGATATCTATAGCGCCCAACGAAAGCTAAGTCGCAGGAACCAGCTTATTCACAGGCGCTCAGTCAACACAAAATCGATAGGCAAAAGGGTTCGGTTCCAGGTCAAGATCCAAGAGTCAGGCAGGCAGTCAGACGGCTAAGATGGGTGGTATTTGGAATCGGATCTGCAAGAGAGATAAGGCGAAGAAGAGGAATCAGGATAGGATCTGCGAAACAGGAGTATTTTCAATTTTGAGTGGAAGACCTGCGGAGAGAGTGCAAGGGATGAAGTGATGGTGAGGTCGCAAGATATAACGAAGCCCAATCCGTGTTGTTAAATAAAGTACTTCAGTATATTAGATTATGTTAGATCAGATTTGGCGTAACTAGACAAGACCATAATAGTCGCTACGACCCTGATTGCACGCATTCATATACACCGGGGTTGAATATGGCAATGCCAATTATGAAGGCCGAAACCTCTCCCGTATCAATAAACTATACTCTGTTTTAAATGCTGAGCCTCGGCTGATTGGTAGCATTCCTAGGTTTGTGAATATATTCAGTTTCATGTGGGAGGAACTGCGCTGGTGTAACAACGCATTGAGTTAAAGATCTGGATGCCTATGCGGGTTCCATGCATCTTGGTCTTATCCATTAGGCACAGCAGGCACTGTGCCAAGGGCCTACGAACTTTGTAGGGGCTCACGAAAGTCAAAAATGAGATATTGAAAAAAATAAATTTATTGATTGACCCGAAAATAGAAGAAGGACATACAAATTTAATAACCTTAAAGTTTGTACTGAAACAGTTTAAGTTAAGCTGTGCTACATTACGTTAACTTTGCGGCTCTTTGCATTAGCAAAATCGCATATAATGTCCTCAAATGTCATTTCCCGCATTAAGTCGTTTTCAATGTGTTTAGCTCTAATGCAGAATTGGCAGTTGGGGCCTACGAATGCGAGAGTGCCTAGGGCCTACGACGACCTTAAAACGGCCCTGCTCGTTACACTTACAAATTACAATTATAGTAGAGTAATAAATTAGAGTTGAGTAAAGTAGAGTAGATCAGACTAGACTACACTGTAGGTCGAACTATTGGTTGTTGAACTACTCTTTCAATGCTTGCGTGGCGAATGAATGGATGCTTACCTGATCTGCTTACCTCTCAGAGGTTTAACTGCCCTGTCTTGTGTCTCAAAACTTCAATATCTTGTTGGTTAATTCAGTTTTTGTGACAAATTCTAGGCGTACAAAACGTGGGAGAAGAAACACACTTCCGAAGTGAAGCTACCAGGACTGAATCTCACCAACGACGAAGTGTTTTTTGTGGCCTTTGCACAGGTAATGGAGACTAATATCGATCAATCGGCATTCATCTATTGATCACTCAAAATAGATCGATGTATGGAATTGGTTATCGAATAATTCATTGATCAGTAGATGTGTGTATCTAGACGCTTATATAACGCCTTTTAGATAACTCTCAAAACAGCTGAAATTATGCAGATCAATGACCAGACTATTGAATGATCTGTCGATCGATCAATCCATCAATATGCAAATATGAATCAATCATTGGATCTAGCAATCAATCTAGCGACCCGTTATGGGAGGCAATGTTAATGACTAGGGAATAATTAGCCTATAGTCTACTTACGTCATACATAAAAATAGCATCAGAACTAAGTTGAGAGAAACGGGAAGGCGGCCGATTGGATGGATCAGGGTAAGATTTCTTGAAAAAGTTAGACTTCAGTTTTAAATAGAATACCCGAGGAGTAATAAATGGGGGGATGGTTGAAGCAGATGATGGTGTGTGAACGACAGAAGGGGTAGAGGAACGGAGAATTTGCGAAAGTCATACACAGACTACGACCGTCATAATTTATTCAGAACTTCATATAGCGCCTCGTAAAGAACGGAACGGTATCATCCCATCCTTGAATGAGAACAGTTGGCCTATCGGGCGTTGATTAAAGTTGCACGTATCGACCCTGGCTAAGAGAAGATGTTAATCCAGAAATGCTATTCCAGATAAATTTATATAGATTATATTTATGTATCTAGACATCATTTTTGTAGCGCAGTTTTGTAATAATGTGCATATGATGTCAAATACACAGAACTGGTGCAAATCGAGACGAAAAGAAAGTATAGAAAAGTTTATGAGTCGCAACCTCCATGCAATCGAAGAAATACGGTAACTTTGATTGTAATACGGTAACTTTGATCGCACATGTCTACCATTTGCTTCTGTAGCGCCAGTTACATGTGTAGATTGTAATTGTAATTGAAATTTCTATAATGCCTAATCCGATGCTTCCGAAATGTGTCATAAGGTACAGAAAGTTCATAAGTTAGCAAGTAGTTTTCTGATAACTAGAAAAATCATCAGCCCAGAGCCCAACCAACTTCCACACATAGTCGACAGATGACGCCGTGTTCTGAGTTTCTGACTATCGTTGGATCTAAGATGAGGAATGAGGCCCTGTGTAGAAATGGACCGAGGTGGTAGTGAAAAAAGAGAAGGGTCGAGATGCAGTGAGATAAGCAACTGAACAGAGACCATCACAGAATACCTTGGATGCTTGGAGATGTAGGATGAGGCAGGAAGACTGGCGGTCGATAGAAATGGAGAAAGTGTATTTTGCCCGATGTGCAGATCTGCATAGGAAGGATTGAGTACTAAGTACTAAGTAAGGTAAACATTTATGACCACCTTTCTTAGTCATCGCGGTTGAGAACCCAAAACCCGAGGCAGGACTCAAGAAAAACGGGGGACTTTCTGCCTGAATTTCATTACTCTTAAGCAGTTTTTCTAAGTTTTGTATTAATTCATCTGATTTCTATCAGTACGATCTAGTTTCCAAAATTGTTTATGTCTTGGCTGACCGGTCTGTTGGAATTTACTAATAAATCAAGAAAATAGAGGATTAAAAGCTTGGTTTATTTAAATGCAACTACTCGTAATAAAGGAGATCAATTGCGAAACTGCAATCGCCTGATCCTGGATGGTCGCTCTGGATAAATACATCTGGCGCTCTAATACATTAGAGAGGAACACTGTGCGACAGCTCTGTAGTCTGTACACTTTTCGGTTCTCCTGTATAGTCGCCCGACGTGAACGACCACAAGGCCTAAAATGAGAAGCTCGACACCTTCGACATTTAGTGCCTGAGGAGCATCCTCTGGATTCATCCCGGCTCAGACCAAGGCGAACAGCGATGGTACCAGTCTCTGCCATATTTCGAAAGCTTCGGGCATGTCACTCATGCGGCAGAAGATAAGGACCGCGGAAGAGCTCTGTGAGTCACGATGAAAAGCCTCCGCGGGAATGGAGTAGTCGGCTAGGACAACTTGGGCTAGAGTCGTGGAGAAGAATCTGACACATCTAAATATTGGTATTCATCCAGTGTGGAGGTAGGTCCATGGAGGACAGAACAGCTTGGCGTCGCATCGTGGACTCGGCTACGCTCAGCTGGGCTTACCACCAGGCGAGAGAGACAGACAGTGTGTGTCAGTGATGATAATAGCATGCCGGAAGTAATAAACATTTTCCCGAAGAGAGTTTAGTGCTTCCTTAGCGCCACCTATTGGTTAAATTGTGTAGATACAATTCTAACATGGACTGCCTCTCTGGATCCTGTTTTGGTGCCCGTGTTTCTGGGTGTATGCGGTGGTGGTAGTAATGATCATAGTCTCTGTTTGTGTGTGTTCGGCAGTGTTAAAGGGACTGTCTCACAAACGGAGAACTTTGGCGCCGTCTTCCGCTGCCCATTGCAGTCACCAATGAATCCGGACAGTAAGTGCAATGTCTGGTAACTCAGCCATTTGTGGATTTACAAGTCGGTTGGCACAGCCTGCTGGAAGTTGAACGACCAACAAAAACTCGGTCTTCTATGAATTTCTCATCTGCATAATAACGAAGCGTTCTTATATTATTTTTAATTATTCGGATGTCGTTAATTTAATTAACCGTGATTGTTTTAATTAACTGTCATCGAGCGGACAATCTCGCATGTTTTTTGGCTTGTCTTACTGTTTCACTTAATATTAAACATCGATGGAATTTGTCATTTTATTAAACTAATCCAATCTAAGCCTATTCTGATCCAGTCCTATTCTAATCATGATCTAATCTAGACACTTCTATGGAGCCACTGTCATACAACGAAGAGTCAATTGATGTAACCATATGATGTCCATATGAAAACAATTGTAGCCAGGGATGTAGTCCCGGTCTCGGTCTCGAGATCTCGAGACCTAGGATCTCGTCTCGGTCTCGAGATCTCGAGACCTAGGATCTCGTCCCGGTCTCGTCTCGGACAGACTGGCCAAAGTCTCATTCTCGGGGCAGAAAGTCTTGGGTCTCGTCTCGGTCTTGCGTGTTGAGGTTCAGTGGGCAAATATACCGAGTCACGATGCTTGTAACAAGTTGAAAAATATCAGTACAGGCCAGTGAGTCGTAGAATATGCATAACCGGAAATAAGTTTACCATAATGATAGTTAATTCATTAGCGCTTAACTGCAGTCTGCTGTTGTTTTTGTTCAAATTAGCGTCTCATTTTAATAAACCACAACTTTTTGGGTTTTTTTGACTGCATTCGGTCTACGTAACGTACAAGCCATGCAGTAGCCATCTTTGTCGCATTAGAAGCGCCGCTATCATTGCTAATTACTAGTTTTAAACAATAAAATCTAGGACACCATAGCTCACAGCAGTGTCAGTATACAGTAATAATAACTTCTGTCTACTTGTGTAAACAGAGCAAGGTTAGCAATTTTCACCTGTAGGCCTGATTAAAAACAATAACAAAACTGCTGATAAAATACAGCTTCACGGAGGACTCGGATACAGTCTTATCTCGGCCTCAGCTCGCAGGTCAAACGATCCATAGGAAGTAATGAACATAAATTCTGAAGCCTATAATCCCCATCTTCCTCTTTCTCTCCTCTCCAACCCCAAACACCATCCCCATGGCTGCCACGCTCTCTCCGTTTGGCTTTTTGATCTTGACCTGGAACCGAACCCTTTTGCCTATAGATTTTGTTTTAACTGAGCGCCTCTGAATAAGCTGGTCTCCGCGACTTGGCTTTAGTTGGGCGCTGTAGGAATTTCGGAATTACAATTACGACCGTGATGACGGTGGTGGAGATGGTAGTGTTAGTGTTTGATGTTGGCGGTATTTGTGGTGACAGTATTGATGGAAATGTTCGTGGTGGAAATGTGGTGGAAATGTTGGTAATGTTGGTGCGTGTTTTGGAACTGGTGGCGGCGACGGTGATGATGATGGTGGTGGTAGAAGTGCTAGGACTGATGACTAAATGACTGACTGACTGATCCTTCGGTTTATTGATTACCCAATTTGGAGACCTATTCAACTGATTGACAAACCAATCAATGAAATTAATCTCGTTCAGGTGAACGGTGAGCTGACACTGAATGAAAATCTTGCCGACATTGGAGGTCTCAAACACGCCTACAAGGTATAAAATATTTATTTATTTATTCATCTAAAGCAAGTTGCTTAATAACTTGCAAATTAAGTTGTGTTTTATGTGTTTATGTCTTTACAAGAAGTTGAATTATTCCGATAAACCAAGATCATAATCCTAATCGTAATCTCGAGATATCTATAGCGCCCAACGAAAGCTAAGTCGCAGGAACCAGCTTATTCACAGGCGCTCAGTCAACACAAAATCGATAGGCAAAAGGGTTCGGTTCCAGGTCAAGATCCAAGAGTCAGGCAGGCAGTCAGACGGCTAAGATGGGTGGTATTTGGAATCGGATCTGCAAGAGAGATAAGGCGAAGAAGAGGAATCAGGATAGGATCTGCGAAACAGGAGTATTTTCAATTTTGAGTGGAAGACCTGCGGAGAGAGTGCAAGGGATGAAGTGATGGTGAGGTCGCAAGATATAACGAAGCCCAATCCGTGTTGTTAAATAAAGTACTTCAGTATATTAGATTATGTTAGATCAGATTTGGCGTAACTAGACAAGACCATAATAGTCGCTACGACCCTGATTGCACGCATTCATATACACCGGGGTTGAATATGGCAATGCCAATTATGAAGGCCGAAACCTCTCCCGTATCAATAAACTATACTCTGTTTTAAATGCTGAGCCTCGGCTGATTGGTAGCATTCCTAGGTTTGTGAATATATTCAGTTTCATGTGGGAGGAACTGCGCTGGTGTAACAACGCATTGAGTTAAAGATCTGGATGCCTATGCGGGTTCCATGCATCTTGGTCTTATCCATTAGGCACAGCAGGCACTGTGCCAAGGGCCTACGAACTTTGTAGGGGCTCACGAAAGTCAAAAATGAGATATTGAAAAAAATAAATTTATTGATTGACCCGAAAATAGAAGAAGGACATACAAATTTAATAACCTTAAAGTTTGTACTGAAACAGTTTAAGTTAAGCTGTGCTACATTACGTTAACTTTGCGGCTCTTTGCATTAGCAAAATCGCATATAATGTCCTCAAATGTCATTTCCCGCATTAAGTCGTTTTCAATGTGTTTAGCTCTAATGCAGAATTGGCAGTTGGGGCCTACGAATGCGAGAGTGCCTAGGGCCTACGACGACCTTAAAACGGCCCTGCTCGTTACACTTACAAATTACAATTATAGTAGAGTAATAAATTAGAGTTGAGTAAAGTAGAGTAGATCAGACTAGACTACACTGTAGGTCGAACTATTGGTTGTTGAACTACTCTTTCAATGCTTGCGTGGCGAATGAATGGATGCTTACCTGATCTGCTTACCTCTCAGAGGTTTAACTGCCCTGTCTTGTGTCTCAAAACTTCAATATCTTGTTGGTTAATTCAGTTTTTGTGACAAATTCTAGGCGTACAAAACGTGGGAGAAGAAACACACTTCCGAAGTGAAGCTACCAGGACTGAATCTCACCAACGACGAAGTGTTTTTTGTGGCCTTTGCACAGGTAATGGAGACTAATATCGATCAATCGGCATTCATCTATTGATCACTCAAAATAGATCGATGTATGGAATTGGTTATCGAATAATTCATTGATCAGTAGATGTGTGTATCTAGACGCTTATATAACGCCTTTTAGATAACTCTCAAAACAGCTGAAATTATGCAGATCAATGACCAGACTATTGAATGATCTGTCGATCGATCAATCCATCAATATGCAAATATGAATCAATCATTGGATCTAGCAATCAATCTAGCGACCCGTTATGGGAGGCAATGTTAATGACTAGGGAATAATTAGCCTATAGTCTACTTACGTCATACATAAAAATAGCATCAGAACTAAGTTGAGAGAAACGGGAAGGCGGCCGATTGGATGGATCAGGGTAAGATTTCTTGAAAAAGTTAGACTTCAGTTTTAAATAGAATACCCGAGGAGTAATAAATGGGGGGATGGTTGAAGCAGATGATGGTGTGTGAACGACAGAAGGGGTAGAGGAACGGAGAATTTGCGAAAGTCATACACAGACTACGACCGTCATAATTTATTCAGAACTTCATATAGCGCCTCGTAAAGAACGGAACGGTATCATCCCATCCTTGAATGAGAACAGTTGGCCTATCGGGCGTTGATTAAAGTTGCACGTATCGACCCTGGCTAAGAGAAGATGTTAATCCAGAAATGCTATTCCAGATAAATTTATATAGATTATATATATGTATCTAGACATCATTTTTGTAGCGCAGTTTTGTAATAATGTGCATATGATGTCAAATACACAGAACTGGTGCAAATCGAGACGAAAAGAAAGTATAGAAAAGTTTATGAGTCGCAACCTCCATGCAATCGAAGAAATACGGTAACTTTGATTGTAATACGGTAACTTTGATCGCACATGTCTACCATTTGCTTCTGTAGCGCCAGTTACATGTGTAGATTGTAATTGTAATTGAAATTTCTATAATGCCTAATCCGATGCTTCCGAAATGTGTCATAAGGTACAGAAAGTTCATAAGTTAGCAAGTAGTTTTCTGATAACTAGAAAAATCATCAGCCTAGAGCCCAACCAACTTCCACACATAGTCGACAGATGACGCCGTGTTCTGAGTTTCTGACTATCGTTGGATCTAAGATGAGGAATGAGGCCCTGTGTAGAAATGGACCGAGGTGGTAGTGAAAAAAGAGAAGGGTCGAGATGCAGTGAGATAAGCAACTGAACAGAGACCATCACAGAATACCTTGGATGCTTGGAGATGTAGGATGAGGCAGGAAGACTGGCGGTCGATAGAAATGGAGAAAGTGTATTTTGCCCGATGTGCAGATCTGCATAGGAAGGATTGAGTACTAAGTACTAAGTAAGGTAAACATTTATGACCACCTTTCTTAGTCATCGCGGTTGAGAACCCAAAACCCGAGGCAGGACTCAAGAAAAACGGGGGACTTTCTGCCTGAATTTCATTACTCTTAAGCAGTTTTTCTAAGTTTTGTATTAATTCATCTGATTTCTATCAGTACGATCTAGTTTCCAAAATTGTTTATGTCTTGGCTGACCGGTCTGTTGGAATTTACTAATAAATCAAGAAAATAGAGGATTAAAAGCTTGGTTTATTTAAATGCAACTACTCGTAATAAAGGAGATCAATTGCGAAACTGCAATCGCCTGATCCTGGATGGTCGCTCTGGATAAATACATCTGGCGCTCTAATACATTAGAGAGGAACACTGTGCGACAGCTCTGTAGTCTGTACACTTTTCGGTTCTCCTGTATAGTCGCCCGACGTGAACGACCACAAGGCCTAAAATGAGAAGCTCGACACCTTCGACATTTAGTGCCTGAGGAGCATCCTCTGGATTCATCCCGGCTCAGACCAAGGCGAACAGCGATGGTACCAGTCTCTGCCATATTTCGAAAGCTTCGGGCATGTCACTCATGCGGCAGAAGATAAGGACCGCGGAAGAGCTCTGTGAGTCACGATGAAAAGCCTCCGCGGGAATGGAGTAGTCGGCTAGGACAACTTGGGCTAGAGTCGTGGAGAAGAATCTGACACATCTAAATATTGGTATTCATCCAGTGTGGAGGTAGGTCCATGGAGGACAGAACAGCTTGGCGTCGCATCGTGGACTCGGCTACGCTCAGCTGGGCTTACCACCAGGCGAGAGAGACAGACAGTGTGTGTCAGTGATGATAATAGCATGCCGGAAGTAATAAACATTTTCCCGAAGAGAGTTTAGTGCTTCCTTAGCGCCACCTATTGGTTAAATTGTGTAGATACAATTCTAACATGGACTGCCTCTCTGGATCCTGTTTTGGTGCCCGTGTTTCTGGGTGTATGCGGTGGTGGTAGTAATGATCATAGTCTCTGTTTGTGTGTGTTCGGCAGTGTTAAAGGGACTGTCTCACAAACGGAGAACTTTGGCGCCGTCTTCCGCTGCCCATTGCAGTCACCAATGAATCCGGACAGTAAGTGCAATGTCTGGTAACTCAGCCATTTGTGGATTTACAAGTCGGTTGGCACAGCCTGCTGGAAGTTGAACGACCAACAAAAACTCGGTCTTCTATGAATTTCTCATCTGCATAATAACGAAGCGTTCTTATATTATTTTTAATTATTCGGATGTCGTTAATTTAATTAACCGTGATTGTTTTAATTAACTGTCATCGAGCGGACAATCTCGCATGTTTTTTGGCTTGTCTTACTGTTTCACTTAATATTAAACATCGATGGAATTTGTCATTTTATTAAACTAATCCAATCTAAGCCTATTCTGATCCAGTCCTATTCTAATCATGATCTAATCTAGACACTTCTATGGAGCCACTGTCATACAACGAAGAGTCAATTGATGTAACCATATGATGTCCATATGAAAACAATTGTAGCCAGGGATGTAGTCCCGGTCTCGGTCTCGAGATCTCGAGACCTAGGATCTCGTCTCGGTCTCGAGATCTCGAGACCTAGGATCTCGTCCCGGTCTCGTCTCGGACAGACTGGCCAAAGTCTCATTCTCGGGGCAGAAAGTCTTGGGTCTCGTCTCGGTCTTGCGTGTTGAGGTTCAGTGGGCAAATATACCGAGTCACGATGCTTGTAACAAGTTGAAAAATATCAGTACAGGCCAGTGAGTCGTAGAATATGCATAACCGGAAATAAGTTTACCATAATGATAGTTAATTCATTAGCGCTTAACTGCAGTCTGCTGTTGTTTTTGTTCAAATTAGCGTCTCATTTTAATAAACCACAACTTTTTGGGTTTTTTTGACTGCATTCGGTCTACGTAACGTACAAGCCATGCAGTAGCCATCTTTGTCGCATTAGAAGCGCCGCTATCATTGCTAATTACTAGTTTTAAACAATAAAATCTAGGACACCATAGCTCACAGCAGTGTCAGTATACAGTAATAATAACTTCTGTCTACTTGTGTAAACAGAGCAAGGTTAGCAATTTTCACCTGTAGGCCTGATTAAAAACAATAACAAAACTGCTGATAAAATACAGCTTCACGGAGGACTCGGATACAGTCTTATCTCGGCCTCAGCTCGCAGGTCAAACGATCCATAGGAAGTAATGAACATAAATTCTGAAGCCTATAATCCCCATCTTCCTCTTTCTCTCCTCTCCAACCCCAAACACCATCCCCATGGCTGCCACGCTCTCTCCGTTTGGCTTTTTGATCTTGACCTGGAACCGAACCCTTTTGCCTATAGATTTTGTTTTAACTGAGCGCCTCTGAATAAGCTGGTCTCCGCGACTTGGCTTTAGTTGGGCGCTGTAGGAATTTCGGAATTACAATTACGATAATCGAACCCATGCAGCTGTCGACTATCGTCTTCCCTGTCTATCTCCCAGGCCTTTCTTCATCCGGTGGCCACTCTGTGGAGGCGACGTTGAAAGCACGATCTTATGCCAAACTTATAAAGAATGGAAACCTGGTGTCTACTTCAGAGTTCATCTTCGTTGCTTCCTACCCTTTCTTCACTCACTTTTAATTTACTTAGTGCCTACCTTAACTTTTTTACAGATCTCGGACTGCTGGTCAAACATCACCGTATCGCCTCGGTCTTAGTACCAAGGGTCTCGTGGGCAGTTTTGATCGCACCACACGCCCTCAGTGATCCTATAGAAGTTCTTAAGGTGGCTGTGCACCGAACCGATCCCATCTGTCGAATCGGACTGGATCGGAACGGATCGGTTAGATGTAGGTGACCAATTCTTTCAGTCACCTGATTAGGCAGCCGATCTGTGAAAATTTCTCCAGTCTGGACATTTCAGTCTGATTTAGTCGGATCGTAGCAAAGCGTTTCGGTGTACGATTTTCAGTCTGCAGTTGAGCGCCGGGTTGCTGCGTATATAGCCGCTTGTCTGAGCAAACGACGTCTTATGCAATAATAGGCCTAAATATGCACATATTAGGCCTAAATATATTTGTTCTTGTATAATATATATATGCAGCGTAAAGTAACGCGATAACAGTAAATGTTTTAGTACTTTTACTTGTAACGAAGTACTAAAACTGAAATACTTTTAGTACTCAGGCCTTTGTTTACCGTCCCTATGTGTCGCCCTAAGCGGCCACCTAATTCACCATCCCTGCACTGTGTTGTATTGTATTGTATACAAGCAGTGAATTGGGGCCATTAGAAGTTGCGTGTCCTGCGTGGTTAGGCCTATGTACGAAACAGATGGTCATTCCGGGTACACACTGTTTGCCATATACCTGATTTCCTCTGGATTTCTAAATTGGACTGATATTTTGATTGAGGTTACAATTGAAGCGAGTATCCTTTGTTGCCGAGTGCATAATGATAAGAGCGCTATAGAAATCAGATAAGAATAGCTCAGAGCAGATTCGATTATACTGGATTAAGCTCTGTAACGTTGAAGATTTGTAGCAAGATTAATGGACTACTACTAACACCATCTGGCAAAAACATCTGCGTAGAAACAGACATCTGTAGTTTCGTCACGTTTCCCATGTAACAATTTAGAAAACAGAAGCTTCAGTCTGCAGAGCAGGAACTCAATTACATAAGAGTTAGTCGCCAGTCACGTCTACAGGTTATATAGTCAGGGTGCGATTTGTAGGGAAAATGGGGAGCTTCCTCTTCACTAGCTCAGACCATCTTCCATCCTGCACTGGGATGCCTTTTTCCAGTCATCAACCTGCTGCATCAGCTTCTTGACCTTTCTCTGCCTTTGTTTCGTCAGCAGTTGAAGACCATTCTATTTAACAATGATCTAGCCTTTTCATACCGGGAGCACTTCTTTGGAGTTGCCTTAAAGCGCAGCTATATAAATGCGCACTGCACTTACGATTACGCTGTAATTATTCTGAACGGACCTGCGTCTTCTTTTGGCCGTGTTCCTTTCTTAACAGCGGTTAAAAGCTATAAAGAATTGTTCAGTGCTTCTACAAAGCCTCAGCTGGGCTTCATACATTACTTACAATACTAATGTTCGACCACTCAGCCACTGTGTCACATGTACACCGTGTCCAGAAAAAGGAACCTTAAGATAAATTATATTAACTATTATTATTATTATTATTATCAGTAGTAGTAGTAGTAGTAGTAGTATTAGAAACTTCTAGAGCGCCGGTGTCTATATTTATACAAATTTTTAATACATTTGAAACATATATAGCAGAGGAGTCAGGATATATAGGCCTATTTGCATCTATGGTGTGTGCTCGAAATGATCAGAGTTTTGGACCATAATTCTTATTTTGATGTAAAAATGTAACTGCAATTGTATCATGAGTGGCTAGCACATAGGCCAATAGGGACACTGATATTAGGGTTGGACATATAAGCCACGCCCTGTACATGGGTGCGCAACGCCCACTGATGCAAGGCCACCAGTCTGATAATATACATGTAGCTGAACACATGTGTCATTGTATCTAATCAGCTGAGAGTAATTATAGGTTAGAGTTAGCGGGAATAATTGCGTAATAATATGGCGTCATTTTGAAGGGACCGTTCTTAAACTATGCCAATTATTTAAAGTAAATAATTAAAGAAAGTAGCTCAATTTAAATTTAACAAATTTTCATTCAAATTGTTCGAATTTCCCTAAAATTCCTTTTTTCCTGAACAACAAGAGTACACACGTGTTCATATGTTTATACAAATGTATACATATAAATATCTAAATACAACGTTAATGGTATATCTAGCCAATATACAATGCATATACTGTATAAAGTAATTATGTAAGTGCATGACTTAGTGCAATGTCCGTCCTGCGTATATCCTTCGGATCGGGGAATATCTGAACGCCGCGTCGCTTTCCATCTGCAAGGAACTGTTGGACGGTGAGACAACCGCGTGCCATCGGCGGCGGATCACATCGCCCATCGTCGTTTCCTCATCCTCGACGCTACGTGCTTCAGGAACTTCGGGACTTCAGAACATGCCATCGTCTTTTAACTCTAGTTGGGAATCTGTTGGTATGGCTTTGCGTGTCTGCGCGAGCTTGCCATGGCGACTCTTCTAGTTGTCTGAGCTATGTTCACTCACAGGATACTATTCTGTTCTTAATGACACTTAACATCATTAGTGACTTTTAACATCAAGTCTAGCGCAGTGAGCGTCACTGATTCTTAGAGAGGCGCTATACAAATTTCTGATTACAATTGCAATTACAGTGTATATAATTATGAAAAATGTATACAATTTATTTGCCTCTGGTGATGTAAACAGATATATTTACGTGTGTATACAACACATTGATACGTATATATATGTGTATATTGCTATATCTTAATTGTTGACATTGTTCGTTGCCGTCGGTCGCTAGTCGGCTTGTACTGCGTCATCCCGGGATATAATTTTATGGCGCCGGCTCTCATTCGATAATTCTCTTTAGCGACATCTGTTTGTGGCCGCGGTGTCCAAACGCCATCGTTCCCAGCGGATGAGACGAGCGGTTTAGCTGGAGCGGCTTGGTCTCTGCTGCATGTTGGGTCAAGCGCTGACAAACATCGTTCAATCCAATATCCTCAGCACTCTTCATTTCTTCTGTCACTCTGTTTCTGTTGGTCTCTCTTATTCGCTTAATCCTTCTCTCTCCTTTCCTGCATCATTCTCTCCTTCCTTTGTTCCCTCCCTCTCTCTTCCTATATCTGTGTGTAGCTCTCTATCTCTGTCTTCTGTCTCCTCTCTCACTCGCTGTCTCCTTTCTATGTCTCTGTCTGTCCCTCTCTCTGTCTGTCCCTCTCTCTGTCTGTCTCTCTCACTCTAGCTATCTCTCCTCTTATGACTTTCTCTCTGAAAATTGACCTCTTTATTTTATTCTTGTTTCTTCCTTTCTATTTTCTGTATCTGTATGTCTCTGCCCCTATTTTCAGGGTCTTTCGGGGTCTCTTGCGCTATAGAAATTTAGTAAGGCCATGCTTTTGTTTGGACACCCGAATCGATATATCTGTTGAACTGTATAGTTTGCATAAACTATGATATGCTCGAGAAAGACGCCTAAGACGTTGACTAGGAAGAAGAGAGAATCCAAACCGGGAAATTGTGGAAAAGGGGACATTTTCTTTTGTACAAAAGAACACGATTCTAGCCGTTAACACGCACAAGGACACAAAATTGCAGCCCAAATTAAAAAACTTCAGGCCACCTTTTCACGTATACATATACGGACAGAGACACAGAGGCAAAAACATAGCGTCATATCAGCTCAGTTCCACCATCAAACAATACTGCAGAACGCCCGACAAATACTGAAGAACCGACGAACATATAGGAAAACAGTTCATGAGGGTAAATATTTTATGGTGGCGCCACATCATCTGACACGCTGTCTAATAGGTTAACGCTCAATATCGGTTCACAGCGCCGACCTCTATTCAAGACGAGCCACGAGCACAATATCGTCAATTGCAGACTTCAAAGCTATGTCTGCCATGGATGAAACTATTGTCGGGGTATAGAACACTTATGGACGTGGTATATCGTCTAGCAATGAAAGTTGACCGTTGTAGCCTGCAGTCAGACAAAGAGAGTGGCAGTCGTGGCAGTTCGTGGCAGTTCGTGGCAGTTCGTGGCGGTTTGTGGCAGTTCGTGGCAGTTCGTGGCAGTTCGTGGCAGTTCGTGGCAATGGTATCTCTTCTCACATGTCGCAGATCGCAATTTCGGCAAAAATCCGCACCTGAGCAGGCTGCAGAATTTGGTAAATATGATCTGTTGCCAAATCCTCACATGTTTGTCCCTCGAAATCCTGTCCCTGTAAATGCCGAGGGTAAGGAATTCGTGTAAGACTTGGGCCGCTGTATTGCAACTGTCTCTCGGGAGATCGACGCGAGGTTCAGTTTCTTTTCCCAGGCCTCTCCCTCCATCTGTGTCCAGCGCCGTAATGCCAGCTTTCAGAGCCACCTTTCTGGTTTGCTTCCAAAACTGGGACGAGGCCTGATTTTCCAGAGATCTGCTTCCCACGTATTCCTACATGACTTTAATTCCTGAGGGGTCATTCCTACCTCGGGAAAAATAATAATCCGAGAACTTCTATAGCGCCACCGTACTATTGCTCAAGGCAATAGTCGATGGCTGCTACTAAGCGAAGTCGGTGTGCATGCCAAATTTCATGGTAAGACGTACATACATACATATATACATGCATACACATATATACATATATACATATATACATACATACAAGCCTGGATGCATGCATGCATATATACATATACACATACAAGTACATACGTGCCCAAACCAACAGCTGGGTTCAATGCGCAAATATAGAGAGGCCCCTTTATACATCGACAGATTTTCGTCCTGTGCAGGAGCGTGCTATGCTAGCGAGCGATATCGGCGCTGCCGATACTTCGGAGAAGCAGCCGATGATTGATATTTGATCCTGAATGCTTTCCATCGGTTATCATCCATCGGTCGACAGTTTCAGAAAGAAAGAGGGAAAATGTGAATTACGTATGAATTATTAAGTCATTCTTAAGTAAAATTTAGAATAATAATATAATAGATATAAATAAGATTATCATATTATATCTGACGGAGCACTTCTTGAAGAGGCGCTATATAATATTTTACACTTACAATTACAAAAATTACAATTTGTACAAATAATATAAAAAGTTGCGTGTGGAGGACTTGAGATTAAAACGGTGCAAGACAAACACTGGAGAAGATGGAGCTGGAGAAGGAGAGAGTTGGTGAGTGCAGCCAATCGACTGGATTGTCGTCCCTGGTCGCCACTCCTGACCAGCGCCATCTCCAGAAGAAGGTCGTCATAGATGAAGATCCTCAGTCTCACGACCAAGCCTCCCTCGTCCTCTCGGATTCTCCAGCCGACCAGAAACCGAAGCGTCCAGTCCTCGATCAGCCTGTCATCGTTCTTCTAGGACGCGAGGTTCTCTTTGCCATAGCGGTCTTCTTCCTGTTCGCAGTCGTTGTCAGCCTCGTCGTCATTCACCTGACGACCATCACGAAACTTAGGTCTACCATCGACGAGGGGGAACAATACAAAAAGGGGGCAGAAAACCAAACGGCGATCGCAGACGGTCTAAGGCAAGGCATTGATCGTGCAAATGCCAACCTCAGGCAGTGCATTGCCGATCAGAAAACAAATATGGAGGCTCAGGCAAAGCAAATGGGGAGAATGATCTGCTCAAATCCCAACTGCCTCAGAGCGGCCTTTGACATGCTCGATAAGATGGACCACGATGTTCAACCGTGCGAAGATTTCTGGAAGTACTCGTGTGGCGATTGGCTGTCCCGGGCCGAGATCCCCGAGTCGCGGGAGGCCTGGGGTCTGGACTGCGAGGCTGAGAAGCTCTTTGTTCATAGAGTTCTGGCTGATCTCAAGAACCAGACGCTGAGAAGCGAAACTGTGACGGTGGAACGGAAATACAAAATGCTGTTCAAAATCTGCATGACTGAAGCACTGAACAAGGCCGATGATGATATATCTGGTGGTGATGATGATAATCCAATTGCCAGTATTTTCAAGGGATGGACCATCTGCCACGATTTCAATCACCGAGACAAACATGGTAACCTCCATTCATCCGATCCATGTGTTAATTCATTTAATCATTTTGTCATTCGTTCGTTCACTCATTCGTCCGTCGATTCTTTCGCTGTTCACTCGTCCAATCGTTTGTTCAATCATTCATTCACTCACTCATCTGGCCTTTAATTCGTTATTTCTTCCGTCCTCCGTCCGCCCATCCATCCAATCTTGTGTCCAATCATATTTTAAAATGCACTGTACAGCAGTTAGTTCATGTCTGATCGAATTGGCTGATGGTCAGGGATCGAATGTGTTTCCTCTTCTATGCTGGAAACAGACTGTCGGAACAAAATCCAGAAGATTCTGGAAGAACTTCTTCTCAACTATGCAATCGATGCATTTGTGCGTTTAACGGTCATCAGGAACGATAACACATCAACGCGAATCAACATGATTATGGTACTGCGTCTTTATGCAATTATAATCGTATTCCATCATCATGGTCGTCGTCGTCATCATCATCGTAGTCGTAATCGTCAATTTCGTTGTCATCGTCATTATTATCATAATATGAGATAAGGTAAGTAAGTAAGTAAGACAAGGTAAGACAAAATAAGACAAAGTAAGACACAGTAAGAGGTAAGACAAGGTAAGTAAGTAAGTAAGTGTTTGTTAACATTCAACTGAGAGAGGACGTGGCGAGGGAAGTGAAGGTAAGGTATGATAGTTGCTCAGTTGCAACACTCCTCTGTCAATTGTCGAGTATTTGTAAGATTCGTCGCTTTGACGGATGGCCTTGGCAGTGACACAGTGCAGTTTTTGTATAGGGACAGTTTCTAGAAAACGGAGAAATTTCAGCATGCCTGCAAATCCTTCCTTCTTTCTTTAAGTCCGTGAGCTCACTGTCCGTTGTTGTCGATGCCTTGCGTCTCCTCCGGCCTGATCCCCGGATTCTTACCGGGCACGGAAGCTGACCAAAGCAACCTGGCTTGCCGACTTGCTGGACATCGCGCCAAGGTGGATAAGCTGGTCTCCCTGATCCAGCTTATCCACCGACGCTGAGAAATTTCGGAGTTTTACGTTGCATTATATGTATGTATGCATGTATGCATGTATGTATGTATGTGTGTGTATGTATGTATGTATGTATGTGTGTGTATGTATGTATGTATGTGTGTGCATATATGTATGCATGTATGCATGCATTTATGGTTTTACTCAAGACCATTGTAAAGCGCTGCTTTAAAACGTTATGTAGACTGGCAACAAGCCCAGTGGAACAGTTTTATATAACTGCCGAGTCGTTCCTCTTGGAAAATACATATTTAAGCAGAAGACTGTTCCACAGAGACGGTCCAGTATACGAGAGGGCACGATGTGCTCAGGTCATGGAACAGGAGCCTATGACGAGCAGGTCAATTGCACGCTTCCATTTATTTGACCATCCGGGTATTATCCATCACACATCGTTTAGGCTAGCCTATAGTAGCGCCTCTGAATAGTTCCCTTGAAGCGGCGCTACATAAATTTTAATTTTTAATTTTAAGAGATTATAATAACAATGTGTCATCCACGCCACTGTTATCAGTCCACTGCAAACTTCATCGGCTGTAAATAAGTTCCATACATATACATTACGTTACTCCATTAGATCGATCAAGGTGGCCTAGGTCTTCCGGATCGAAGTCACTACCTGAGCAATTCATCGATCCGGAAATACCACAAATACATAATCGACCTGATGAGACGGATCGCAAAGATGGAATCCTCGAATGCACAGCAGTTCGCCGAATCAGTTATACACGTTGAAAGGGAAATAGCACAGGTAAAAGATTGTATGTATGTACGAAAGTCTTCGCCTTTATGTACGTGTATATGCTTTAATACTATAGCGCCTTTGTATCATGCACAAGGCATCAACCGATGGCGCACCAAACTAATACGCAGAAGGTCAGTCCACTGAGTCACAGGGACACCCTACGGTGGATCATCCAGCTGGAAAAGGTAAGTCGTGAGCCGAAACTGAAACTGAAACTGAAACTGAGCAGAACGAACAGATGCCGGAAGAGCATTCCGAAATTTAGGTCCAGCAACCGAAAACGCTCGTTCACCAACAACAGTTCTAGTTCTCGGTAAAACCAGAGAAAGACAATCTGACGACCTAGTTCAATAACTAGGAAAATAACGATTCATGTACTAATTACTGCAGTTCAATGTTTTAAATATATGCTATCAGCCCCAGTTGAAAGCAGATCCTCATCTGAATGGGAAGCCAATGCATTGATTTGAGTACAGGGGCTATATGATCATACTCTAGCCACTGAGTTCTGAACTCTCTGAAGTTTCTGCTTGTTAGACTTTGTGATATCATATAAGAGGCGAGTTAAAATAATCGAGCTGATTGCGTTTGTCTGAGATATCAATGAAGACATGAGGACATAACGCCTAGTTATGCGTATGTCACGAATATACATGTATGGCAACTAGCAAAGACAAGTTGCATAGTAAAGGAGAGAAATAGAGTTAAAAACAACACCCAAGTTACGAGAAAAGTCAGCCAACTCAAAAGTGATTTCAGATATCTAAACCAATTAAACTTCTTGAGTTGCTGTGGAGTGTCAAGTAACAGTAAAAGAAGTAAAGGAAGCAAAGTGAAAGAAATTCAGGTTAAAGAGGAGTTTATTAGCTCTCATCCAAGATTGCACCTCCTCAAAAACGATAGATAAAGATTCACAGATGAAAGAAGGACAAACTATCAAATGAATGTAATTGAATATCATCCGCATAGAAATTATATCCCATTGCATGATTACCAAGCAGCCTACTTAATGGTGCGGCGAATGATGTAAACAAAAGAAGACAAATCATCGACCCTAAGGGACACCAAATGTTAACGTGGCGATAGACAAATAATTGCCTCTTAAATATAATGGCTGATTGCGTGAATAGAAATATGTAGCAAACCAACTCAGGGCAGTACCAGACACCCCAAACCAATGCAGAAGAAAAGTGAGTCTCAACATCATCAATGCAGCAGACAAGTTAAGAAGAACAGCTGTTGTCACTCTTCCCATCTCCATTGAGTGCATGATGTTATCACATGAACAGGAAGAAGAGCGGTTTGTGTTGAATAACACTTACTGTATGCGGGGAGCAAGGAATGACTTTCCACAATTTATTAATTTATTCAAAGCCATCTACGTGGTTCTTAGTGATACAGACCTTTTAGCAGTTAAATTAGTTAAATATGCGGATTTGTCAGATGAAACAGGTTTTCGCAAGTTTGCATTGTAGTTTAAACCTTGTGAGATTGGAATGAAGGCGAGCGTGCACATGGCACTAACGTATATTTGTGTGTATGCATGTACGTGTGTATATATGTATATGTATGTATGTATGTGTATATATGTATGTAATAAGTATGTATGTAGATATCTAGTAGGTATGTATGTACGTATGTATATATATGCTTGAACTTATGTGCTACAGAAGCTTCCAGATTAAATTAGATTATATTAGAACTGCATTTTGAGAAAATACTACAGGTGAAACTGAAAGCTCCCTGGCCCCCACCCATCATGGCAGGCCTGCGAGACAAAGATCTAGATAAAGAGACAAAGAGATAGGCGGACAAAAACATAGAACAAAGAAAGAGATAAAATGACTTGGCCTTTTTGTGTTTAGCTTTAGCGAGTAAAACCACCTCTGTCCAAAATGCTATAAAAACTGTCATTATTTTAGTCTCGCCTAGGAATCGAGTATATACAGTATATGTAAGTGTTTATATATGCAGGCGCAATATACTTTTATGTTTACTTTTATAATGTAATTTAAGTTGCAGGAAATAGCGGATGAAACAGAAGAATCTAGCAGAGATGGGGATCTACAAAATCTTGGAACGAAAATGACTGTTGGGGTACTGCAAGAGATTTCTCCAGAGGTTAGTCGTAGTAGTCTAGCGTCTAGCACGCGCTGGACTGTCAATCCAGAAACCGGGGTTCAAATCCCGTGAGTACAGAAAGAAATTTCAAACTGCTGTTGCGTTAGCGCCACTTAGCGAACTCAGCTATAAAACGAGCACACCGACTGTACACTGGGTTACCTTATGTGTCATTTTGGCGGAGTTTTCTTTTTAATGCGGAACTCTTGCTCAGTAATTTCTTACATGTTTTTACGTTTGCTAAATATGCTTGTCGGGATTAATCTTCTTTGCCGCCGCAGATTCGAACAATTTGGACAGCATTTTCTACGCATATCATCTTGGCATAAGTGACAACATGGGACGGAATGGGCTTCCAGGTGTACGGTCGATGTTAATACTATACCTTATAATTACAACTACTTTACCTGTTTACTTCATCCGTTTACTTTACCCGCTTTTGAACCCGAATATATTACCCGGTTACTTTACATCTTTTAATTACTTAGTCCTGGCCTGTCGGGCACGATGATGGTGAACGCTACGCGCGTCAGATGGCGTTGGGAGAGAATAGTCCGTACATGTAGTCAACCGTCGCGAAGCGACGATGGCGTTGTGACATGACATGACATGACAATTACTTAGTCGTTTTGCCCGTTTACTTCACCAGGTTAATTAACCTTGCTGGATTTCTAACTAAGTAAAGGGTGAGGATTTTCTGTGCAGATAGACTGGCTGAGTCTGCTCAAAGGTCTTTCAAACAAGACCAGCAACGAAATGGAAGTGGCTGTTGTCAGCGGAGAATATCTCTCCAACATCTCAAAACTTATATTGAACATTAGCAGCAGGTAAAATGTAAAGGCGTGTAAAATGCCATCTTAAATAGAAAACTAGGTCAAGTAGGGTCAAGTCAGTTCAGGTCAGGTTAGGCCAGCTAACGAATTGTCACAGTTGGGTATGCGTGTAAAGGAAAGTAAGAGTACAGTCTAAGTAATAAGCTCCTGTGTACCTAGTGTAACTTAGCAGAGGCGCTTATTTCCTGCTCTTCGGCCACTGAACCGATAATAGACAAACCCTAAGGTCGTGGACGTGAGGCCAGTGCATCGCAGGGCTTGCCTTCTACTTTTAAGCTTACGCCGATACCCAATTTCTACTGCTTCGTGACAGACAAATGTACAGCTTGTTCATGGTCGTCACACGGAGTCCGCGCAGCAGGCTCGAAACCGCAATCAATTACAAGCCAAACGCGCTACCGATAGACCGCCGTTTCGCACTATAGAGACTCCTTAAGTGGATATGCAAGTGGGGCCTGTGTGTGTATTTCCTTGTGTGGAAGTTCGAGTAGCATAAGTTCAGAACCTATATTTATAAACAGGATCTTGCTGTCAACAATAGCAATGGTTTTGAAGTTTGAGAAGGTAATGAAACTGATGTCAAAAGAAGAAAATTAGAACGATCATATAGAATTGGCAAGACTCGAACTGGTTTAGATTAATATATTTTTATTACTTATTAGGTTGAGATCTATAATGTAGCTATAGAATCTTTTGTCCAAATTTGATACTAATCTGCATAATTTGAGTGAGATTTATTCGTATGCTGGTATTTGGTTTATCATTTGATCTTCTGCTGGTTTTAAACTGGTCGTCTGTTGATCTTCGTATTTGTCCTCTTTCCTTCTTCATACCGGGCCTTGACTTCTGGTTGATCTTCGTACTGTTCTGCTTGGTCTTCATACTAGTCCTTATTATCCTTCTTACTGGCCCTTGCCTGTCCTATGTTAAAATTTCTGTATTTATTAGGCGCCACTATCTACTGACAAACCATCAATCAATGCCGTACTATCCGCGTTACAAGCCAAGCTCTCTAACCAATAGGCTACCATGCCCCACAGACTAATTGTAGTCTTACTCCATTTAGTCTATTTTATTTCATACTGGTCCTTGAGTGATCCTCATACTGGACCTCTTTTGGTATTTCAATTCGTCCTGTGTTGGTCTTCAGGCTGGTCCTGTGTAGGTATTTCTATTCGTCCTGCGTTTGTCTTCCCGCTGGTCCTGTGTAGGTATTTCTGTTCGTCCTGCGTTGGTCTTCACGCTGGTCCTGTGTAGGTATTTCTATTCGTCCTGCGTTTGTCTTCCCGCTGGTCCTGTGTAGGTATTTCTATTCGTCCTGCGTTTATCTTCCCGCTGGTCCTGTGTAGGTATTTCTGTTCGTCCTGAGTTTATCTTCACGCTGGTTTAATGCTGGTCTTTCTGTTGACCTTGTAGTGACCTTCATAACTACTTCACTTGGCGCCTGATCTTCAGTTTGGCGCCTTTCGTTTCGACGTCTATCAAAAGCAAAGAAATGACCTTCATCAATTCCCTCAAAGGCCAGTTTTACACTTTGTATGTTTATAAAAAAAGATCCGTTCTGATCTAATCCACTGTAATTTAGTCAAATCACATCGCATCACAAACAAAAAGTAATATTAGGTAAAGTTTAGATAAGGTCTAGCTTCAATTGTACACGATGTTTCGGATGTTTATGTTGATTTTCAGATAAATAAAAGAGATGCTGATGGTTATGATGATAATGTCGACGATGATAATGTCAACGGCCTTTGAAGCAATGCAAAGGGGATAAGCACCAGCAAATACACTACTAACTGCGTCACTTACTATTATATAATAATTAATAATAATAATTAATAACAACTTTTGTACGCCATTTACATCTGTGGTGACCAAGAGCGCATTAAATAACGACTATGGAAAAGCCATGAATGCGACGTTTCATCAAAACAAGAAATTCCGAAATAAGTGCGTTGTGTTGTGTGAGTAGGCAAAGCAAACAAACACTCGAATGGACTGAAGAGACAGAGATATTGTCAGGAGGCTGTGATGGAGCAATTCCCTTATGCCTTGGTCTCGTCTGTTGTCTTGCAAGAGGCCAACATCGAGGATATCCTGAGCAACGTTAGTCGCAATTTGTTTTCCACTCCTCCTTAATATTAAACCTAGTCCTCTGTAGCGACTTTCGACTGGTCACTGAATTTGTGCGCGTAGTACATATTTGGAACAAACAGATGAATGATTGCATGAATGAATGAGCGATAGAATGAGTGGATGACTGCATAAACAAGCAGGCCTATACTAACGCAAGCTGGGAGGTTAGAAGAGTTTTATCACACCCATATTGCATTCATGATACTGACTGCCCAATTAGCAGTTTAATGATATTCATTCGTTTTTCTCAGTCCAGTTGCAACAGCAATTAACTTATAACAACAGCGCCATTTAATAAATTGTTTAAATTAGTTAATTGAATGGCACTTTTCCACAGATCGGCTCTGAACACACTCGTAAATTTTTTTTATTCATGCATTGCGTTTTATATTTGACAAGGCATTGCGTTTAAATCAGCCTATTTCTGCTTCTTGCTCACCCGTTATACAATACCAGCAAATGATGCATTCAATCAAACCATGCTTTAACTCTTGCTGTGCCCCGCATCAAAGGCTGTTTTGGGCTGTCGGGCGTTCCCGGTAGCTTTGAAATTCACTGTACGTTCTTATAAGTAATTTTTAAAGTCATTTCGGTCTAAACTTAAGACTCATCCGTAGAAAACTGCCTGCCCACCGTAGCTTCATTTCTGGCTTTCCTGGCCTATTGGGTTTCTACCGGGCCTCAAGAGATTATGTATGACTCTAGACTACAATCTCACTTGAAGCGACATCGACTAATGCTTTGTCGTTCTGATAACTGCACAATAGAAGTCATTCTGTTAGATTAGATTAGATTAGATTAGATTAGGAGCCATATCGTTGGACTGTTGTGGTTGAATGATTTTTAAACTTAAGGACAACGCTTGTGGGAAGTTCCAATGCAGTTTCTTTCTATCGAATAAACAAATAAACAAATTTTAAATTAATAAATACAAAATGAATAAACGAATCATTTAATGAATTATTATTTCCCTATTTATTAAGCACTACTTATTAAGTGATTAAGCATCAATCGATGGCGCTGCGCATTACTGTGCATGCAGGACTTGCTCGAGGTCCCTGCCTCCTATTTATTAAGCACTACCATTTAGTGATTAAGCATCAATCGATGGCGCTGCGCATTACTGTGCATGCAGGACTTGCTCGAGGTCCCTGCCTAGTAATCATCTCAGAGAAGACTCTAACCCATACTCTGCGTTACAGGACGACCATATCACATCATTTCAAACAAATCAGCAACCATGTAGCACAATGAGTGAATGAATGAATGATCGAATGAACGAATGAAATGTCTCAAAATATTTAATGAAGCCTAGCGAGCTCTCTTTATTCGTTGGTGACCCTGAAGCAAATGCTACGACACGCTCTTCCTCATGAACAGGTGACAAATATGGCGGTCAACATCAAGGAATCATTGAATTACAGAGTTGGAAAGGCTGACTGGTTGGACAAAGAAACATTGGCTAAAGCACGAACGAAGGTCAGAAACAGTTTCCGGTTTTATTTAGCGCAATTGCCTGTGTATAATTTCCCGCAGTTCTCTCATTTCTGTCTCAAACTCAGTATAATGTAATCGAGCAGAGGTGCAAAGGGGAACATGGCTCAAATATTTATGACACCCATGACTATGTCTCGTAATGTGTCTGATTTATTTCCATAAATTTTGTACATTTATAAATTTCCATAAATTTTATAAATAGCATATATAATGTAAAACTATACAATGTAATATAATACAATACAATGTAATGCAAGATGATCAGCTGCAATGTAATGTAATGTTATATGGTGTAATGTATTCTAAGGCAAGACAAGTTAACGTAAATCGAGCCACTGGCCATTGATGAAAGATTACCGTATGTAGTGTGTCTCGATGTAATGTAGTTATAGTAATTCAGTGTAACATATTGTTATATAGCGCCATATAATATAAATTGTCTTAACTTTCATTGGTTTTCAGTTAAATGGTATGAAGATCGCTGTTGCATTTCCGGAGTTTGTCCTTAACGAAACGGAAGTCGATCGATATTACAGCTCTGTATGTCCTTATCTTGCATTTTTAAATTCAAATACAGAGGAACCAATAATTTCAACCTTATGCCTGAAATTGCTTCAGCAAAGAAAGTCAGGAACTTGATGGAAAGTCAGTCGGGAATCTATGGCTTTCTAGTAATAAACAGCAGTCACCGTGACCTTTGCCCTGGAATTACTTTGGCATTTTGAAATATTTAGACCAAACTGTTTGGCCGCAGGCGACAATGAATGTGCTTTGATATTAGATAGTTTATATCTGCAATCGTTCTAACAACGCTAGTGTCTGCTTTATCAACCATTACTTTTAATAATGTAGCAAAGTATGCGGATTGAAGGCAACATGCTTACCCTGATTTCTGATTACTCTTATTTCTGGTTTCCCTAATCCATCTGATTTCAACCAGGCGTCTTTAGCGGATTGCGATTTTTAACTAAGGTCTCACTTGAAGAGACCATCTATTGTTGCCTTGTGCATTATGATAACGGCGCTATAGAAGTCATCTGATTAGGTTAGATTAAAATTTTAGGTATAGATTGGTCGTGTAATTTTGCAGTACGTTGTCAACGACAGCCTGACCTTTTTTGAGAACATGCTGAGCGGGTTGAGACACAGAACGGCGCTGATGAGATTACGACTGGATTATCCTGGCGACATCTACGACCAAAGGCAAGTAGTTCTGAATCATTTATAAGCAGACACGTCATCATGGATGCAACAACAACAACAACTACTACTACTACTACTACTAATAATAATAATAATAACAACAACATTCGGGAACCCTTCATGTCCCACAAGATCAGAAGATCTCCACTGGCAGTCCCGACTGAGTTGAAGCCGCCAGGAACGGCTCCAGAATATGTGTATGAAGTCGTGCAACGAGGACCGGCTATGAAGGAAGTTCTTGAACATGAATCTTCTTTCGACAGGAAGCCAACTTCTGCTATACGATAGGATTTCGTAGATTGGCCAATAGTCGTCAGCACAGTTCAGGACGGAGTGAAGCTGAAGTATTAGAAATTCCTGCAGGCTTGCAAGGATGTAATTACAATAGCCCAGGCGTATAAATGTATTAGTATTAGTAGTATTAGTATTACTACTATTACTACTACTACTACTACTACTACTACCACCACTACCACTACCACTACTACCACTACCACCACCACTACTACTACTACTACTACCACTATTACAATTACTATTATTATTATTACTACTACTACTAGGCCTATTATTATTAATGTTATTGTTAAAAATTGACTTGGCAGTTTAATTGTAATTGTAATCACAAGTTTATACAGCGCCTCTTCGACGATACTGATCAAAGGCGCTCGAAAATAACAGCCATTCTTTTCTCCCTTGCAGATGGGAGGTCAATCCATTTCAGCCGAAGGTCTTCTACTCTCCAGATGTCAACACTATCGGTATTTATGACTATAAATATATGGTGACCATGTAAGTCTATATACGTATATATATATATATATATATCGAGAAACACTTTCTCCTTTATTGGACCGATTTTCTGGAACAATGTTCTGCTAAAAAGCCGAACTGTTCCGAAACACGAAACACAAGAAAGATTGTGAAGACGGGGCCAGTGAGTCGCAGGACTTGACGTTACTTTCCAACTTAGGCCAGTACCATATTCTTACGGATGATGACAGAGACAGCTATGCACGAACAACCAGTCCAGGGTCGTTACACGGAGTCTCCTTAACAGGCTCGAACTCGCAGTTGTTTGATTGCAGTCAAAGCGCGCTATCGAACATACACCGGGTCGTACTATGCTGATAGACGAGTGTAATAAATGAGCGATTACCTTACCTTATTGATTACCTCACAATACCTTACTGATTACCTCAATTGTCAGACGATGTCGTTACCTTACAGGTATTACCGCCAGTCTGCTACAAAAACCGTTTTACGATCAAAACCGTTACGTGTAAGTGAGTCTTCGTTGGATCAAATTACCAAAATTAAAAACTGGCGATTTTGAGTAAAGAGACCAGTTTTCGGAAGTATCTGTTGAAGAAGAGGTTTGCAAAATTTAGCATTGCTGCAACTGAATTCTGTTCATTTGCGCTTTTATTAGCCTATTATTCTTAATTATTCTTAAATAATTAATGCCGATGGCACCAATGCTACCAGATTCCTTGCGATTGCTAATTCACAAGTGATTTAGTTCGAAAACTCTGTGAAAAATATTAAGGTAGACTTGAATTCTTTCACCTGTTCGTTCTTGCATCCCCGTCCTTCAGTTCGTCCTCCCGTCTATGCTTCCGTCCTTCTGTCACTGTCCCTCCGCGAGACTTTCATTCTATCTGCCCCTCGATCCAATACCTTTGTCCTCCCTTCCTCTGTCCTTGCGTCCGTCCATCTGTCCGTTCATCCATCCGTCTCCCCATCCCTCTATTTGTCCGTCTGTTCCTTCCTATAGGTATGTTTAGATATATATATATATATATATATACATGTATATATGCATATCCACATCTCTATATTCAGAGTTAATCATAGTATACAGAATTATGTTTTAGTTATATCAACTACGGTTCGCTTGGGACATTGATTGCGCGTGAAATGATGGCCGCCATACTTGATATTGGTAACTTTCTTCTATTTCATCGTGTCATAAGCCACATACGATGGTGGCTTTCTCATGTCTAGTAGGCTTACTGATTCGTTTTTCACGCCACTCTGCAACCAGCAATTAACTTATAAAAACAACGCATTTTAATAAATTGTTTAAATTAGTTAATTGAATGGCACTTTTCCACAGATCGGCTGTCAACACACACGTAACATAATTTTTCATTCCTACCTCGGGTTAGTAGAATAAAGAAATTAACCAGTTAGCTAATTTGCCGATTAATCAACTTATAATAGATCTAATTATTCTATGTCATATATTTACTGCTTGTAGTATGCTAATTAATTAATTGTTTGAGTAACTGATGACTTGTGCTGATAGCTATATAGCATCAGTATTTATAACAATGCATCAATGGATTGTGCCAATCAGTTAAGAATGAAGGACTTCTAAAGGTTCTCAGTTCCTTTGTGAGGTTCTTTAAAGGCGCTATACAAGTTTTCAGATACATACACACATACATACGTGCATACATACGCATGCATGTACATAATACAAACATACATACTTGGACTTGGGAAGAGTCTGTGCGGGGAGAGAACGGACCTCCATGATGCAAACACAAAATCAATAAGCCACTGCGTTATACAATTTTTATTACAATTTTTTAAAATAAATTATTATTGAACTTCTAATCCAACTGTGATTGAATTAATTAGGACGAACGATCGAACAATGGACGTTAACCAAGTGCCTTTGATAAATATTCCTAAAGCGCTATATAAATGCATAACAACATTTAATTACAAATATGACACTTCTAAGTAAGGCTACCGCTTGCCGTCTAACGGGACCTAAAAGGCGCTATATGAGTCTCCTGATACGTAATGTATGTGTGTTATTTTGCCAGAGCATAGTGATCTTGTGCCAAAATGGTGGAGCAATGAAAGTTCAATCAACTTCATCAACCGAACACAGTGTCTCAGAGAAAAGTACAATCAACGCCATGCCGAACTTCAGGTATCTACTGTATCTGTGTTGTATGTACTTGTATATAAGAATTTGATGCTTGAGGGTGCAGGCATTGATGTGTTCAGATAGGCGAGAGGTATGGGCGTGAGTGTAATGTGTGCTTATAGTCTTTGGTGTATAGATTTAAAGTCAGTCGTTAGTATTTGGCCCACTCCTAGTGGTAATTGTTGATGTTTGATGACAGTTGTTCTTTGAAAGAGAATTTTAATGCAGAATCTAAAAGGAAATTGTGATACGTCTGATGTAGAAATAGGCCACTTTACCTAATGTGAAAGTTTATAGACAATAGTTTAAAGAATAGTGATGTTAGTCTAGGAGATTAGGGACTTACAGCATGTATGTATGTATATATGCATGTTTTATGTATGTATGTGTTTATGTACCTATGTATGTATTTAGACACTTATTATAGTGTCTTTAAATACCTCTAAGGGCTCTGCACTCTTTAACCTAAGTGGTGTTAGAGTTCATTAAGAATACCAAGTTCATTCGTAAGTTAGTAGCGCTCAAATAGCTGGAAGTCACCGGTGGCGGGCTCTCACAGACGCGTAGAACCCAACCAACGGTTGGCATCTTGTTCAGCTTTCCTTAGAGACAACGATTTTAAATGAAACAAAAAACATAGCACGATAAAGGATTGTTTTCTTTTTACAGGTTACTAGCAAATTGACCTTCGGTAAACATTTCGCCGACATCAGTGGATTGATTCATTCTTATGAGGTAACGCATGTTGTAGTATGTATGTTTCAGGATGATTAATATAGCGCCTTTTAAGTGCCTCACAATAGTGCTACCTACGCTAACCTACATGGTGTTAAATGTCTTTAAGAGCAAAATTCCAGCATTTTGCAAGCAGTGTCCAGATAACTAGAAATGTCACCATTGGCAGACCCAGGCATACACGCTGAGCCCACAAGCGGCGAAAAACACGGCCACATCATGGCCGTCGAACATGCGCAGTAGTTGGTGCCAGTTTTTAACGACGTCTTGATGACAATCAGGGCCGTTGATGTCGATCTTAACTTAACTAGCATTAAACATGTTATAGATAACCTCATATGATTTTCGACGAGTAATAATAGTAGGTACCAATCCGTTGAGGCTTCCATATCTTTTGCTTATTATAATTATTATAAAAGGTTCTAAATAAATTAACAATTTCGCCAATGAGAACTGCTGTTGAATAAGCAGTTTCACGATTATCAGCAATCGAACACAACTAGAATTCTTTTCACGTTTTGATGATTTGCCATACCTTACCTTACTTTACCTTATCTAACCTTACCTAACCTTCTTACCTTACAGTTACATCGGTATAATTTGTTCGCAATGAAATTACAGGCATACAAAAACTGGGAGACATCGAACGGAGAGGAATCGCGATTGCCTGGGCTCAACCTGACCAACGATCAAGTCTTTTTTGTTGCCTATGCTCAGGTGATTCTCATGTATTGTCTCAACTATCAAGTCTTTTTTGTTGCCTATGCTCAGGTGATTCTCATGTATTGTCTCAACGATCAAGTCTTTTTTGTTGCCTATGCTCAGGTGATTCTCATGTATTGTCTCAACGATCAAGTCTTTTTTGTTGCCTATGCTCAGGTGATTCTCATGTATTGTCTCAACGATCAAGTCTTTTTTGTTGCCTATGCTCAGGTGATTCTCATGTATTGTCTCAACGATCAAGTCTTTTTTGTTGCCTATGCTCAGGTGATTCTCATGTATTGTCTCAACGATCAAGTTTTTTTTGTTGCCTATGCTCAGGTGATTCTCATGTATTGTCTGTCTGTCAGTCGCAGTATCTAGTCGCCGACGCTAACCTATAAACTATAGACCCTACCCTGACAAACCATAGCATACCTACCCTATCTTTCATGTTATCATGCATATCCTAACCTAACTTATCTTAGTTTATCTTACTTCGCCTTGCCGTAACTCAAATTTTCTTACGGCAAATAGAAAAAGGGCACATAAAAACTGATGGGCCAAAACCGGGAGCAAAAAGTTTTTTTCTGAATAAACACAGCAGAGGATAGCTTTAACAAATATTCTTCAAGTTTTTCTGCATACGCCATGCCCACCATAAAGTAACACTACTTAATCCTATCTTATATCTAAACGCATCGAATTTAAGATTCTAATCTTTACACAAGACTGTTCGGTGGGAACTGCCCCATCCTATCTGAGGTCTTTTTGTACCTCTGCCTCATCTATTCCTGGTCGTAGCTTCCTCCGTTCGGCTGCTCAAGGAGCCCCTGTCGTCCCTCGGGATCGGACCTCTACTACCCAACATAGAAGCTTTGCTTTCGTTGGTCCTGCATCTTGAAACAACCTTCCTTACAAGACTAGAAATGGGCTAATCAGCCTGTCGCTTTCTTTGTTCTGCAAGCGCTTGAAATCTGTCCTGTTTGACCGTGGTTCTTTTCTGACTGGTCGGAAGCGCTACTGATGAGTTTGTTCTTGAAGTTGCGCTTTATAAATTTTCATTTATGTTATGTTATCCTACCTTACCCTTACCTTGCTTTGCCTTACTTACCTTACTTTGCCTTATATTGCCTTACCTTACCCCACCTTGTCTTAAATTAGTCTGCCTTACCTTACCTTACTTTTCCTTGCCTTTCCTTACCTTACCTTGCCTGGCCTAACCTTACCTTACTTTACTCTGCCTTCTCTTGTATCACCTTGCCTTACCTTAGCTTGCCTTACTATACCCTACCACGCCGTAACCATTACCCTATGCTGCCTGTTTCGTGCAGAATCTCTGCAAGACGAGACGACGTGCGATCAATAAGCGGAAGCGATGTGTGACGTGTGACGAATATCCTGCTGAGGAATTTCGGTAACACAAGTCACTTCGAGAGGCTTTAAAAGGCGCTTTATAAATGCGTGGTTGCGTTACATTAGAAACAGCTTTAAAGTTCACAGTTTGCTCTGTTAATAGGATGATCATTGCTATCAGATGATAAGTAACTAGTTAAGTAGGTTAATAAATAGTTTTATAGTTAGTGGTAATTAGATGTAAAAATAATAATTAGGCCATTATTTTCAAAGCAACGTATGTATTTATGTATCACGACACTTGATATAGCGCTTCGTTTACTCGACTGTTTTAATTACTCATTTATTAATTTTGTCAGTTATTTCGTCACACGGTTGGGGTATAAAATCGATTCAATGATATTTTATCTATTTATCTGTAAATACTGTTTGCCAAACTTAATTTTATAACTTAATTTTATTTTCAGAGACTTCTGTAGGGCCACTAGCATACTACATTAAACATGTTACCACTAGCATACCACATTATCACCTGTTTACCACTAGCATACTACAAAAAACCTGTTACCACTAGCATACCACATTATCACCTGTTTACCACTAGCATACTACATTAAACCTGCTACCACTAGCATACCACATTATCACTGTTTACATGTTGTTAACGTTTGTATTACCTGTCTATTGCATCCTTATTACCTGTTTATTTAATCGGATGATGTTTGTTCTTAAGGGTCCGAGAAAGTCTATCATTGTCTAAGGAATTTCGCAAAGCATTCCAGTGCAAAGTTTTGACTGCAGACAATGCGACCTTGGAGCCAACCTGCGATCTGATTCCATGGTGAAGTCCTTCCTCCTGTCTACTTCGTCCTATTCCTCCTCCTCCTCCTCCTCCTCCTCCTCTTCGTCCATTTCCTTTAAGTCTTCAATTTTTGTTTCTGTTTATCATGTTAATTATTTTCTTTTTAATTGTTCAAAACATTCTGATGCATTTTAACTTCTGCGTGTACTTTCAAATTCGCCTCGTCCATTTCCTCTTCTTCTGTTTGCTCAATTTTCCTGCTTTTCTGCTTCGTTTTGCTTTTTCACATGTTTTTTATATCCGTTTTCTGTTCCTTCTGTTCCTTCCCATGTTCCTACTCTTCTACTGCCCCTTTCCATGCCTTCCAGAGATTATATGATCGCAAACCGCTCGCAATGTGCTGAATCAACTCACCGGCCATTCTTCCAGTATCGTCTTCCTGCTTCTTGAGAATTGACGCAGCATTACTAAATTTAAGATAATTTTCCGACAAAGTACTTGGAACTCAACAGTAGAAAAACAAATACCAGGAAAACTGAATAACTTTGAAGAATGCGTTGACTTCTGTTTCATCATTTTGCTAATGTCGTGTCTTCTCGTCTGATAACCAATTTATCCTATACTAATAAATTCACCTGTGTTAAGTGTCGAAGAGATTGCATATGTACAATTCTGTTACTGCAGTGCAGTCAGTGGCAGGGTAAATTCATTACAGTCTATGCAGTCAATCGTTCAGCCTGATCTGCTATGGATGGATCAAGGGGTTTGATGTCGGGGAGTTTAAATATAGGAATTAGGTGGCCTATAGGACAAAGCTTGATCGGGGTAAGAGGCAAAAGAATCACCCCTGCTACAGAAGCCGAAACCATGTTTGAAATCCGAGTCCTAATTTCAAAATTAGTTGTTTGCACTTCTTTACTTTTCGAATAAATTTGTGCCATGTTAAGATTCTACCTTGTTGGAAGAAACGACCGACTGACCTTTTTAATGGATATCAATACCGCATTCAAGTTCCACCCTTACAGTTTGAAAATCTTATTTAATATAGGAATATCGTGAGTCAGCCAGTCACGCGCCGACTAACTCCATTTCTCGAAGATAGCCTAATCACTCCACCTTCAAGCTGTAGGCCTACAACTATAGTTTGAAAGCCTTATATGTAGAAATGCATATTGTTTGAGTCGGCCCAAATGACCCGCAACCTCACTCAATTTTTGTAAGATGTTGACTCCCTATTTTAAAGTCGTACACCTGAAGTTTGAAAATCTATTTGGAAATCTTATCTTCAGAAAACAATATACATCGGAATACTGTGATAGTCGGCCATGCAGCCACACGCCTACCAACTCAATCTGTGAAAGATAATTCCTAAATGGGTCAGCAACTATAGATTGCACATCTTCCTCCCCCTATCACTACAGTTGCTTCTGCTACCCATTACAGGTGCTGCTACCAATGAGATTTAGTGTTTCACTACTATTAATATCTACCCCAAAATACAACCCAACTGGCCTTCTTACTCCATCGATAACAGTGCTACGCCACTGCCCCACTGTGCACTAGGAAGTCGGTTCGCATACCAATTGTAACTATATTTGAGAGATTTGAATCTCGGGCTAGCGCGGTCTGAACACGGGAACCTAGACTGGCGTGGCTCCAATTCAAATGGGCAGCACTGATTAAGGATCCCATAAGGTATATTGATTGAAAAATTAGCAGAGTCGAGGATCTATGGTCACTATAGAAAAGTGTTTCCATATACATATATATACATATATATACAACAGGTGTTACTACCAATACTAATTGTGTTAGTACTGCTACTAGTAAAGCATTAGTGCTGATATTATACTAGTGCTATGCTAACAGTAACAACTACTAATCTTTACTTTTAGTATAGAGTTGCTAACAACACTAAACTATACCACATAGATCAACTTGAGGTTGAACTTTGGACAGATACGGCAAAGATGAAAGTAAACTTGTCTACAGATTAGGCGAAATGTTTCAACTTATTGCAGACGATAAGATATGACGGAGAAGGGTCTTTTATACTTCAAGAAGTATCTTCTGGCGCGCATAAAGACTCGCCCATCCTCTCCAGTCTCGATTGATCTATCGATCTATAAGAACTCTCTACACAAAGTTACAAGGCCATTGGAGTCTGGATTCTTATGACTGTCTCATTTTTATCTCACTTTTTATGTCAAATTTTACTATTATTATTATTATTATTATTATTATTATATTATTATTATTATTATTATTATTATTACATGAGTGTTAGTTCTGTCAGATATGTACGCCGAGCCGGAGCCGACAGTCCTTCTGGACTTCACTGAAGCCCTGGCAGAGAGTGATATCGTGCGGGTTCTGTGCACAGTCCATGAATTATTTCAGTTCAAACTGGCAAGGGTTGTTCTGGTTCTGTGTATTTTGGGATTGGGTGTACACACCTGTTATGCCTGGGGAACAGGGGCAGGCTCTGAATGCCCACCACTGCCTGTCAGCGCAGGACCAATTCGGTGACCAGCAGCTGATCCAACAGCAAAACCTGCGGCGGTTGTGGCCATTTGTGCGAACAGGTCCGGCTGCCTTGGTTGGCCAACATCAGATGGTGCTGGTGGTGGTGGAACTGGAGCTGCTGGTGGCGCCCTGGCTAGCATGCTGGAAACTCGTCGACAAGGTGCACCTCCAAATCCCATGGTCTTGTCATTAAGCGCAGTGATAATTATTATTATTATTATTATTATTATTATTATTATTTGTTATACCCTAATTCAGGTGTTATTAATCCAAAGGCCATGTAAAATCAATCCGGAAAGAAGAAGAATAAGATGATGATTATGATTACAATGATGATGATGATGATGATGATAATAATAATAATAATAATAATTATTATTATTATTATTATTATTATAACAATAATAATGATAATAATTAATAATAATAATAATAATAGTAAATTATTTTAATTATTAAGTTCTCTAAGCCACATGCTCACCTACTCCTATATATATATATATATATTATATATATATATGTACATATATATACATATATATACATATATATACATATATACAGTATACATAACCTACCCTAATCTAATATTATCTAGTCAATTCTAAAACGCTCTTAGTGCATCCTTCAGAAATAGGTTGTCTTGATATTTACCCTACATCAGCCATGTATAGGCCTAAATGCTCTTGGAATCTGATCCATGCTGTTCCACCGTGGTTTTCCGCTGCCAGATCAGAAGTGGACGAATATGTTTACGGTTCATGTGACACGGGAACGTAAACATTCTGAGCCGGATATACGTGCAGGTGATGCATAGTGTTCGTCATTTTATATATATATATATATATATATATATGATGTGCGCATGTGATTGTTTACGAGTGCTACAATCAGCTGTTTTAGCGTGAGAGTTGTAAAGTTCAGTAGGATATCTTACACTTGGACAGACAGACAGACACACAGACAGTGACACAGTTAGTGATACAGAGAGAGAGAGAGAGAGAGAGAGAGAGAGAGAGAGAGAGAGAGAAGACAGACAGACAGACAGACAGACAGACAGACAGACTACTTAACTATCAATCTCTTGAACACACGAAGGCCGCGATTTTAATAATTAACCCAACCTATTTATTGCTCGTTAGCCGTGTTAACAGACCTAGACATAGGTCTTTGACATGACCTAAATATTACTTTTGGTCACAAATCGATCTACATTCTAAAATCCAGACCCGAAACAAGTACGTCTTTGATTTATTCGCTGTTGAGTCCATTCGCGGCGATCGTGTAAGTCAGAACCTAAAGGTTTAGGCGAGTACGAGTGACAGACAGCGACTGCGCACGTGAACGACAAAGCCCTTTGATCTCAACACCCAGCCACGACGCATGCAGTGGGTGTGCTATCGTTATAAGACAGCGGAATTTGAAATCAACTCAGAAATCGACTCAGTTTTTATCGCAAACTCTAAAGTACGCGGAGTCCGCAAAGCTACATAGCAAAGGCTTGAGTAATAAATATAGTAGTAGGAGCTGGGTAATATTTACATGTTGTTTTCTCGACGTAGCCTCTTAGAACGAGGTAATCTAGTGTAGTGGGAACGAAGTGTTACGTTGGGGAACTGGTTAATTATGTCGATGAAATGAGTTAACGTCTCAAAGAAAAGATTCATTAGGTTTTATGTCGATGCAAGATTTGCCATCTTAAGGAAAGATATTTCGCGCATATCCGGTAAGAAAAGGCGTTCGGATTATGAGTAATCTGTAGACTCACGTGCGATAATGGGTAGCATAGACAATAAAACGGAGGCGTCTCTCTTGGACGGAAATGATGGACAGCGAAAGGCGTCTGTAACAAGGCAGGAAAGCGTTTCAGCATCGACTGCCAATCTCAGCTGGAGCGGCGGGCAGGCCCACGCGGGACAGTTGTTCGGATCGAACGACATACAACGGGTCGTCATCGACGAAACTGGCATCGCTTCACCAAAGGTGATGTGTCATTTGCTTTGACTGACTCTATGACTGCTGCTTATATTGGTGATAAACAAGATGATGATGATGATGATTACGACGACGACGATGATGACGATGATGATGATGGTGATGATGATGGTGATGCTGCTGCTGCTGATGATGATAACAATAATAATAACAATAATTGTAGTTGTAATTAGTAACTTCTAATGCACCGGTGTCTAATAAATAAATATCTTTCCCTTGTCTTAAGGCATCAATCGATGGCTCACCAAAGCCAAGCGCAGTCAGGTCTAATAATAATAATAATAATAATAATAATAATAATAATAATAATAATAATAATAATAATAATAATAATAATAATAAGTTTAAATTTTAAAAATGCTGAAGGAATATACCTTCCTCGGGTTAAAATATACAGTATACCATAATTATGATCGTAATCGAAATCACAGTCATAATATTGTATCTGTTCTTATCCGTCCTTAACTCTCCTTATCTGTCCTAATCTGTCCTTATCTGTCCTAATCTGTCCTTATCTTTCCCTTGTCTCCAGCCCTCTTTCCATTAGCACGCTCTTATTTCTCTGTTTTGCTTGTTCGCTCACACCTCGGTTTCTTTCAACCCAGCCCTTCATCTTCCTCTTCTTTTATCTCTCTTCGTCCCTGTCGTTCCTACGAATTCACCTCCCTCTATCCCTCCCTCCATCTATCCTTCCCTCTTTCCTGGGTGCGATTTAAAAGTGGAGGAACTCCCGCCCCTCTTGTTCACATGATCTCGCATTGAGGGTACTTTTTCGCACAAAATTCCTTCCGACCCTTAGGCCTTAGATCCTCCACCTTCCCCATTGCTGCCAAGCAGAAATAGAAACCTGCTTCCACTCCAAAGTCTAATATGGTATATTACATTTGGAGAGACTCCCTCTCTCCCTCCCTATAATCCTCCCTTCTTCTGCCTGTCCTCCTCCCTCCTTCGCTCTTTTTTCTTTCGGAGACTATGGACAACAAAAGATAATCTAATCGGGAGTTTGCAGGCTGGGCTCAAAACTCCAAAAAGACCTTTCAACAGGCTTTGTGCACAAGTTTACATATCGCTTATGTGTGCATAAGTTTACATATCGCTCATGTGTGCACAAGTTTACATATCGCTTATGTGTGCATAAGTTTACATATTGCTTATGTGTGCACAAGGTTACATATCGCTTATGTGTGCACAAGTTTACATATCGCTTATGTGTGCACAAGTTTACATATCGCTTATGTGTGCATAAGTTTACATATCGCTCATGTGTGCACAAGTTTACATATCGCTTATGTGTGCATAAGTTTACATATTGCTTATGTGTGCACAAGGTTACATATCGCTTATGTGTGCACAAGTTTACATATCGCTTATGTGTGCACAAGTTTACATGTCGCTTATTTGTGCACAAGTTTACATATCGCTTATGTGTGCACAAGTTTACATATCGCTTATGTGTGCACAAGTTTACATCTCGCTTATGTGTGCACAAGTTTACATATCGCTTATGTGTGCACAAGTTTACATATCGCTTATGTGTGCACAAGTTTACATATCGCTTATGTGTGCACAAGTTTACATATCGCTTATTTGTGCACAAGTTTACATATCGCTTATGTGTGCACAAGTTTACATCTCGCTTATGTGTGCACAAGTTTACATATCGCTTATGTGTGCACAAGTTTACATATCGCTTATGTGTGCACAAGTTTACATATCGCTTATGTGTGCACAAGTTTACATATCGCTTATGTGTGCACAAGTTTACATATCGCTTATGTGTGCACAAGTTTACATATCGCTTATGTGTGCACAAGTTTACATATCGCTTATTTGTGCACAAGTTTACATATCGCTTATGTGTGCACAAGGTTACATATCGCTTATTTGTGCACAAGTTTACATATCGCTTATGTGTGCACAAGTTTACATCTCGCTTATGTGTGCACAAGTTTACATATCGCTTATGTGTGCACAAGTTTACATATCGCTTATGTGTGCACAAGTTTACATACCGTTGGGTTTCACGATAGTACAGCGAAATCGGGGTTAGCGTTCTCGACTGTCAACCAAGAGGATTGGGGTTCATATCTCCGCCGAAATTTTTTAGAGATTTTGGCTCCAACTACTCCCCTAACAAACTCAGGTACAATTTATGCATCATGACCGTACACTATCAGTGGGAAGATCAGACGGCGAGAGAAAGAATTGGCCAGCCGCCCTCATATGCTGAGACTGAGAAAAATGAAGTCGCTAATCTGGACCTTTCAGGTATTCAGAGAGGCCCGGGGGGCTACATACAATACAAGGTCACAATATCGAGACATGCACATCGTAGGCCTATCAATTCTCTAATCGATTAGCCATGTGTGGAATGTTCTTATTGTGGCTTCAAAACTGTGGAGAAAGGCAGATTAATAAGTAAATAAATATTAATGATCAATACATAAGAAGTTTTTTCCAAATTTGTGGCTCCCTTTTTGTGTTGGGCCCAGGCCAAATGGCCCTGCTACCTCCATCCCTGATAGGGTCTGTCGCTAGTACTTTATACCATGGCTGCCTCTCAGTCTAGCTTAAGGGACTGCTTTTCTTCTTCTTCTTCTTCTTCTTTTCCACCTCCTTTTACTTCCTTTTCTTCTTTTCTTTTCTTTTCTTCTTCTTTTTCTCTTCGTCTTCTTCTCTTCTTCTTCGTTGTCTTCTTCTTCTTCTTCTTCTTCTTCTCCTCCTCCTTTTACTTTCTTTTCTTCTTTTCTTTTCTTCTTTTTCTCTTCTTCTTCTTCTCCTCTTCTTCTTCGTTGTCTTCTTTTCTTCTTCGTCTTCTTCTTCATCATCTTCTTTGCTCTCTTCTTTTTTTCTACCACTAGCAGCAGTTGATGACCTATCCTATGGTAAGTTGAACTGCGGGTCGACCGAAGTCTCACTCTTCAAGGCATTTGCTGTAAACAGCCGATGTAATTCGAAACTGATATTTTCCAGGGGTAACTTAACAGCGATAGAACATCAGTTCACTGAATGGAAAACATTTTAACAAAGCCCTGGCTTAGGCACACAGAGGAAGTTGAAAGTTTTATAGACCAATATAGACCATATACAGCTAATAAAATATAAAGATATATAAAACATATAGACCATATATACTATAGCTTTAAAAGAAATTGAGCTATTGTGCTGCATATATTCACGAAATATATCGCGTAATATGGATCGTAACTTAAGACGAAAAAGAAATAGTTTCAGTTTAAGATTACAGCATAAGTCAATTTGTCAGCAGGTGACTTCACTTCTTCTTAGACTCGGCAGATGAAAGTGAATGGCCAGTCATTCCCTCCTCAATTTATCTCTATAATGCACGGACCATTAAAAGTCGGATAATGAATTCACACAAATGCGCTAAGAAAATTGATATTTGTAATGTTTTTTATTCTGACATTGAACCTCAGATGCCTATAGATTAGCAGTATGCATACAAGCCACTAGATTACTAATGCGCTGCTAAGCAACATCGTTCAACCAATAATAAAACAGTCGAGGTGTCGCCGTTCGGCAGTTTCCGTAGGTGTCGTCAAACCGCCTCCGGGTTAATCCGTCTAAATCCCCAACGGATCTGGCTTGGTAGTCACTGATCAGCCCAAAAGATAGGCTGGCAATACCTGTGCTCCACTTTCCCAATGCTTTCTTTTCACTTCTGTGAGTGACCTGGGTGTGACTTGGACCAGGAATTTACTTTTTCTGTGTATGCGAAGACAATATGTAGTATATGCTTTTATGATCTGCACCAGATCTTCGCTATAATAATAATAATAATAATAATAATAATAATAATAATAATAATAATAATAATAATAATAATAATAATAATTACTGTCTCCGGACTAATTTTTTCACCACCTGAGGGATTATACCTACCTCGGGTAAAAAAATAATATTGATACGTAATTACGCTGATACACAGACATATAGATATGTTAATGCATAGATACATAGATACCTTGATATATAGAGATACTGCCTACGATATAGATACTTAGTTACAGAGATGCACATATATATATATAGTTTTATTGAGACACAGATGAACAGATACACGCATACACTGATATACAGAAATATAGATACCTAGAGACACTATTACTCATTCATTCATATATTAAAATAATAATAACAATAATGGTCGCCTATGGCAGCGCCATCTCTGCAAGTGTCTCTCTTTTTCGTATTAGCCCAATTCAATGTGTTTTAAAGACTGCGGCTCGGCTAATCGGTAGGACTCCAAAGTTCGGTCATATATCTGGTTACAGATGGGATGAGCTGCACTGGTTGCCAATGAGAAGGCGCACTGAGTTTAAGGTCCTCTTGCTCATGAGAAAACTGCCTGGCTGGTTGTGCTCCACCCTGTCTTAGGGAGATATGTATAACAGTGTCATCCGTCGCTGGCTGTGAGTGGATCTCTTCGCTTCTCTTTGTACTTCCGCATTGCAACATGATAGCTTCGCCGTGGTTGGCCCTTTACTCTGTAAGAGTCTGCCATGCAACCTGTGACATGAGCTTCTTTCCATTTTCTGCCTCTATTTCGCTAGCGATCGAAGACCATTCTGGTTGATCGTGGTCTTATGTCATCACGTCGGGAGCACCTCTGGGTAGTTTTTTAAAGGAGCTATATAAATGTGCATTTACGATTACGATTGACGTAATTTAACCTTACATAGCATAGCATAACCTGCACAACGTAACAAAGCATGACATAGGTTTTAGGCAGTTCGGAAGACATTTACTTTGTGGTAGAACCACCGCCACATATACATATACACCAGCAACCCTAACAACAAATACACATTCACATACACATTAATGCGTTTCTACATGTATATGCATGTGACATACTCGCAGATATTTATACAATTATTGAGGTCATCCTGAGGCAATGCAGACGTGCCTAGCTGTCTGTTTACTTTGAGGTTCCATAAGGCTGCTCAGAGGAACAGTGCAAAGTTCCTCTGCGCAAGTTCAGTCAGAGGGAAATCTAAAGAAATGTTTTGGCTAGGGCCACGACCTGTACAAGACTTCAGATTTTTCCCTGTTTACGGGCCTATGGCAGTTGATTCGGAAAATCAGGGCAACGAAGGCCCGGCCAAGGACCTCAGTCTCTGAACGTGGCCCTGCACGGCCGGGTTGAGCTTGTGTGTAATAAAGAAGTATTGTGGCAACAATTTGCCCAGAACGTCTCCAGCAAATAATGCGGCTGTTATTTTGATATGAAGTGGGCGTCCCTACCAGTTGGACAATGCAACCAGTGGCGCCTCAAGCGAGTAACTGCGTCTCATTCGCTAGATGGCAAACAACTAATAAGAGCATCAAATAATCAAATTCAGGCGATTCTGGCCTAACTTAATCTACTCTTATACTATCCAATATAATCTAATCTAATAGTTCCTAAAGCGCTAATGAGCAATAAAATGTCGGTGGTCGCTGTTACATGTAGGTAGAAGTGATGTCCAGCCAAAGCCAGGTAATAAACAGATCAGAGCAGTACAAGAAAAACAGCCTAAGACCGGTAAAAAGACCACATAAATCTAAATGTAAATGCAAATATATAAGCTTTTTCTATAGCGACCATATGGCCTCGACCCTGCTCATTTTGCAATGAATTCATCGGGTGAGATCCTTTACCACCGCTGCCCGTTTGAATGGGCGCCACGCCATTTAAGGTCCCCGTGTACGACTAGTGTCATCCCAAGATTCAAATCTTTGAAATAAGCCACGATCGGGACGCGAACCGGCGTCCTCACACTCAGAGGCGCCTTTGCGTACGCTTTAACCAATGTACCTAACAGAACATCTAGGCTTTGATAGGAAATAACATGATCTTGCCTTTCTTTTATCTTCAGGAAAAGCAACAATTTCTAACGACACAGTTAGAATAGCAGAGACCTTGTAAGACAAAATAACAGTGAAAGATCATACAGACAGACAGACAGACAGACAGACAGACAGACAGACAGACAGACAGACAGACAGACAGACAGACAGACAGACAGACAGACAGACAGACAGACAGACAGGCAGACAGACAGATAGACAGACAGACAGACTGACTGACTGACTGACTGACTGACTGACTGACTGACTGACTGACTGACTGACTGACTGACTGACTGACTGACTGACTGACTGACTGAATGACAGACAGACGGACACTCGCACAACATGTAGACATACAGATACAGACACAGACAGAGAGACAGACGGACGGACGGACAGACGGACGGATACAGATATCACGCGCGCTGATGGACAAACACAACAGCAGATAATGTCGCAGAGCATGCAGTACGTAATGCGTGCTTAGCACGTGCTGGCAAATGACTGACCAGCAACTTGGTCTGCACGTGAACAATTGGCCGTTGTAGTTCAACCGCTCAGTCCTACTACTGTAAGTGCACTCACAAAAACGCCCACTGTGACTCGTCTCTATCCATACCTTGACAAAAACAACTGTGTATTTATAATCACATATACACTTATACATATACATAAACTTACACCAATATGAATCAAGGACTAGATAAACTCAAGTACGTGCAATAATTAATGACGCAGAATGCTCCCCGCGATATCGTAGCACAGCCTAAAAGGGTCCTAAATTACGAATTGCTAAGAGCTTCTAAAGCTGATTTAGTTGTGTGATAATTCACCCAATCCATATTTGCACAAATTTCAAGTGTTCTAAACTGCTAATCCTATTTATATTCTCTAACCGAAGTCTAGAGAAAGCTGTTGAATGCATATATGTGCGTGTATGTGTGCGAGCGCGTGAATGTGATTGTGCGTGAGCGTCGGCCATACAGCAGCTGCGTCTACCTTGTAAATTATGACCTAAAGACATTAGCCAAAAACAAACACATCAAGGACATTTTTGTAGTAATTTATAATTCATTGTTTGCAGCAATTTTAAAAAATATATGTCAGAAAGCCAGAGGGCAAATAAAGGCCCACGGCGCCGGGATTTGTTGAGAGCGGGTGCAGGGTCTTAAATTCCTATATGAAGGGGAACATAACATTCCTCTCCTTAATGGATTCGAACCTGAAACCTAGAGATCAAAGCTCTACACGCTTTCCCACAACCTCTGAATGTGGTGATGTGCAGAGATAATTATTAGTTTTAGTAATTGGCCTTTTGGTACAATAATAATATATAATAAAAAGCAATGTTTCAGCTATTACTAAATAAAAATGTCTATGTATATATATATATATGTATGCATGCATGTATGTATGTATTATTTATTTATTTATTTATTTATTTATTTATTTATTTATTTGAAACAGGGACGTGTAACTCTTCCTTTAGCGATTACAGCGGCAGTTACGATCTTCGGCAGTTCCTTTCCACACGGATGGAACACGGGCGTCTTAAACACTCCGGCTCAGGTGAGCTATCTGTCTTTCAGAGCATTTATATAGCGCTTTTAGGACCCTCTATGAACAGAGAAAGTGTTCTGCGCTGAATCACACGGAATAGTACGTATATTTTAAAAATCAGGAAAGTCCGCAAGAGACAGTCGGGTTTGGTGTAAGCACACCCATTGCGCTACAAAAGTTTTCATACTATACCTTAATAGAAAATGGTAAGGTGACTTTATTTCTAGTACAGATGGATTGTTCTTTCCAAGACTATGATTGTTAAAGGCAGCACATATCTTTACATGCCCATGGAGAAACTTCTCTGAAGGGTGGTCCTGGGTTTGAAAGAATTTTCGGCTTAGGCGCAAACACTACCACAGCAACCGAACCGCAGGACACCTTTTTAACCTCCCACTTTCGTTGGTTTTCGTGTACCGATACCAACAGGATTGATGGCTGAGTTGGCCTGATATTCCACACACACATATATATATATACATATATATATAAGGTAAGAAGGCATTCACTATGTATATTATTTCTGTGACTATAATATTTCAGTTAATCCAAGACTTCCTGAATGAGTCTTATACGGAAAGGTTCGGTTCGCCGCCAGAGCACTGGATGCTCAACCTGCTCTGGTCAACCTCTGTATCCGTCTATCTGATCGGAGGATGCGGAGGAGCGTTTAGCGTCGGATGGTTTGCCAACAGATTCGGCCGGTAGGTGGCAGCAGAGGTGTCTTTTCTAACACATACTTTATTATAACTGGAAACGCCTCAAAGATCGCTATTTTAAATTGGGTTTCAATTATCTGGATGTTTGGCGGTGATTCCTGATGGATCATTTCTACCCCGGGTCTAAAAATTAATAATACTATCGGATTAGTAATTGTTGTAGACAAGTAAAGCACTTAAATAAATTAATTAATATCATCTCTGTGACATAATAGTTCTTGACAGTTCTTGAAAGGTTTCTTCAACAATACTCCTCAGGTGTGTGGTTCTCATGCTGGAGGAATTATCGGCTGTTGGCTCTGAAGATTCTCTGCTATCTTGGTTATAAGTTCAGACAAAACTCAGCTTTTCAAACTTGTTTATCCATTGTAACCAGCCTTCTGGCCTCTCTGACCCCCTTGGTCTTTGACCTGGCCTATTCAGTGGATTGTTGACCTGTACTAAGATTTCATTATAGTGGCGCAATACAAGTATTTAGATTTAATCAGATCGTGTTATATTTCCAATAGATATATTATAAATATCACTAAGTGCTTTTTGGATTGTTTAGTTGCATGAACTTTAAATGTTTATCAAATTAAGTTATGCCTGTATATGTAATTGTCATAAGTTGTCGATTGTGTTAGGAAGAAAGGTCTGTTAATCTGCCACGTCTTCAGCTATGTCGCCGCCATTTTGTTCGGCTTCTGTAATATGGCTAAGTCCTTCGAAATGCTCATTCTGGCCCGGCTGTTTACGGGGTTCGGATGTGGTAAGTTCTATATCAGTACTTATTGTACACAATGTCCAAAAAAGCACCTCAATATAAATTACAATAACTTAAGTATATTTTTAAAAACTATTACTACATATGAACATTTGTAGTAGAGGATTCAAGGTGTCCATTAAAAAGGTATCCCAGAATAAATTACAATAACTAGTATATTTTAAAACTTGTTAATACATTTGAAACAACGGTGCTGTGCTTTGTTGGTTCCGCGCTTCCGTACAGTGACTCAGACACATCGTTCTTTCTCGTCTGTTGGACCGTCCTGCTGGAACAGTCTGTCTGCCACTTAAAGCTAAAAGTAAAACTCTACCGTCACAAAGCAGGAAACATTTTAGACTTATCTCAAGACGCACCATTTTGGAGATCTAAGATATCCAAGTTTCAGATCCTATATGAGGTTCTTATGCAATTGTTCAGACAGATAATACATACATACATGCATCTACAGTTGAGAAGTCAAGGTTATTTATTTGCATTCATAGTCTATGTTCAAAATGTCCCCCGTTGGTCCGGACAGACGCACAAAATGTTTGCTTTACTGAAAGCATTGTGGGTTGGAGTTACCGAAATTAAATGGCAATAAATTACTAATTTAAGATATAAAGATGCTATTACTATTTGCAGGTGCCGGAAGTGGGTTAGTGCCGATGTACCTGACTGAAATTGCACCAGTCAATATTCGAGGTTCTATGGGTGTTCTGCACCAGTTCGCGCTAACTTGTGGCATACTTGTGTCGCAATGTATTGGCCTGAGACAACTAATGGGTAAGCATGCCTTCCTATTTCTCTCAGCTTAAACACAACCCACCCGAACAGCTCCTTTCCCTTTTTCTCTCTGGCCTTCTGGCAACCGGACTTGGTTCTTGACTTGCCATCTTTGGATAACCCCACTGACTTGACGCAACGCTCGTGAATAAGCTGATACCCTGTGCTTAGCTTTTAAGAAGCGCTTTAGAAATTTCAAGTTTGCGATTACGATTATTCTTGACGACTGTTACACATATACATGTATCCGAGCATTTCTGTAGCGGGTTTCATTTACCTTGTTGAGGCGCTTCTCACTAGCCCGACTGGTGTTATAGTTCTGAAAGAACCATAAGTTCATGTGATGCTCGTGTGGCTAAAGAAGGTCTCCACTTGTGTTCTCGCACAAACACGTAGAGCCCGATCAACGAATTCCCGCCCACGGTTGCTAGTTGACGCGTATTAAATTTTACAGTCTATGGTACTGATTTAGCTAATTTCATTGTCAGAAATGTAAGCTAAGGTGAGGTAGACGTGAACGAACATGGCTATCATAAGATGTTGTTAAACACTCAATACAAGCTAATCACGTGACACGGAGGGGTGTGAACGCCCGCAACACACGTCGACGCTCTCACCGACCAAACCCAGAGATCCCTTCGCTGTCAGGTCTGTGCTGTCCAACGAATTCGTAGATAGTGGGTCGACGAGAACCTCGTCGAAAAGGACACTGGCTACAACTGATACAAATACCTCCCTTAGACGCTGAATTACATTGACCCGTTTCTCTAGATATGTCATACTAGTCCGAATGATAATATTTATACGTGGGTCAATCATGGCCACCGACGACTGCACGTGAGAGTATTTGTATTGTAATGAATGAGCGAATTCCTTTCTAACCTTATCTTATTTTACTTTATGTTGATCCAACGTTAATTAGTGTATTTTCACTTTATTCGACATTACCCTTTCCTGATATGGGGAGTACTATACCTCTCCTACATGTAGTCCTTTTACTGATGAGCAACGATTTTGCCTAAGAACAGAGTGAAATCTGTTGTTAGAAGCAGTGGGGACAGATCTGTTTGGAAGAATAGATCTTTGAATAGCGAAATTTTTGAGACAATTGTGTGTTCAGCAGGAAATAGTCTGAACCAGCGGGAGCGAAAGTACACCCTTTTCCCATGACAAATTGAACCCTGCTTAAAGCTCCCATTTAACAGTTCGACCTTGATTCCTCGTTCAGCCGATATACATGTGGTATGTTAACATTTGACTACTTATTTACTTACTTGACCTGTTTTAGGACGCGATGATCTATGGCCGATCCTTTTGTCTCTGATCGTCATTCCGTGCACAGTTTCCACCGTCGTTCTTCCCTTCTTCCCAGAAAGTCCCCGATATCTTCTCGTCAACAAGGGACTCGAAAAAGAGGCAGAAAAAGGCAGATTTCTCTATTTATCTCTTGCATTTATTTTGCGCTACTACAACTATACAGTTTATCAACCAATATCTCTAAGCTATTCAGCTCCTTGTCCCTACACAGTGTGCGACGCCGGGGTCTATTCGGTTAACGCCGGTTCACATGACGGTTGCCGTTTCGAGCCTGCTGAGGAGACTCCATGCAACGGTCCTGGGCAAGTTGTTAGCGCACACCGTGCCTCTCAGTGGCGGCTCCAAGACTGTTTGCGTGTGGGGGTGACAAGAGCATTTCCAGAGGGGCGTCACATTCCGGCAGTCCACCATGCACGGGTCTGGTCTGAGGGGTGCCCGCATATAACCAAGAGGGGCGGGCGGGGCGAACCGCCCCCAAGCCTATTGCTAAATCCGCCGCTGGTGCCATGCCACCAAGCAGTCTAATTTAGCACGAGCTGTGAAGTTAACGGCCGAGCCCATGACTTTGGAATTCGACTATTGCTGGCTGAGGGGTCTAAGAAAGGAAACGAGAGCCTCCCATAAGTCTCATCGTAGGATATGGGACTTTTACCAACACAGTAATCCTGATGTCTTCCCTTCGACTTCAAGTCAACTTCGCATACACTAGAAGGAGAAGAAGAAGGAGGAATAGGAGGAGGACGAGAAGAAGAAGACGAAGAAGAAGAAGAAGAAGAAGAAGAAGAAGAAGAAGAAGAAGAAGAAGAAGAAGAAGAAGGGGAAGACTTCAATGGAAACCCCTTGAAAATGTTCGATTGGTTGTTTGGACAGCTCTGCGAGTCTTTCGTGGCAAGGACGACGTGAGGGAAGACATGGACGAGATGCGAGCGGAGAGCGAGATGCAGAAGAGGGAGAAGAAGTGGACCTTCGGGCAACTGTTCAGGGCCATTGATCTCCGAATGCCCCTCATTATTGTCTGCGCTCTGGCCACGTGTCAACAGCTGTCCGGCATCAACGTCGTAAGTTCCATGTCTGGTAACAGCAGCCACGCTTGGTGCAATTTTCGTCAAAACGCTCTCTGATGTATTTAATCTAATATAATATAACCTACTCTAACTCCGTCACTGCCTTTAGTATGGTAGTGCCAGTACCAAGCCTGGATAAAGGAGGAGGGCGACGTCAACGGCCTTTGATGCCATAAGATGTCGTTAATCATTGAAAACTACTGCTACAACCTTATCTAATCATTAATATTAGAACTTTTTTGGCTCTTATAATAATGCACTTGACAGGAATCAAGGACACATACAGGTGATGAATATTTTTACATGTTTGGGTTTGTAAAGGTGTGTTTACATGTATATGTACGTATTCATGTATGTATGTATGTATGTATGTATGTGTGTATGTATGTATGTATGTATGTATGTATGTATGTGTGTGTATGTATGTTGTGCGTGTTAGGGCCTACTGCTATCATAAATTATGGCACGGTGTGGTGTGTATTTTTGCGTAAAGGTGTTCTATTACTCCACTGGAATATTTCTGTCGGCCGGCATTTCTCCTGATATGGTTCAATACGCCAACATCGGAACGGGAGCTATCAACGTCCTCATGACCGGAATTTCTGTAAGAATTTTCAGTCTAACGTAGACCTTAGAGCAAACATCTGTGAACTTGCTAAATCGGCTTAACTGATTTGACTGATAGAACTGATTAAGTTAATCAGCGAATATATAAAACGAAGTTTAATTATTTTCTTTATCGCATAATCAAAATTAAATTTCGGACTTTTCTCTCCGCCATTGTCAAACACAAACTATATATCACTGTAAGAGTACACACCTCTGCTCTCTAGCGAATAAACTAAAACGTCCACTACTGCTACTGCCATCTATTAAATGACAGTGCAGTGATAGTTTAACCGATTGGCAGAGACAACCTTAAGTCAAACTAGAAATATCAGAAAGTAACACAAGTCACTGAAGTCAGCATTTCAGCATTCCCTGCGCTAAATGGTCTCATCATTTAACCTTTTGGATTATACATTTTCGCCAAGCCTATTTGACACAAGTGGGTTACTTACTTGATTATCATCCTGTGTATGCGTATCTTTTCGAACCGTACCCATCGTAGTTTGACTTCTGATTTCCACGACCTATCGGGTATTCGACCTGGCTTCTCCAATGATTACGATTTTTACTATCATTTCACTTGAAGCAACCATTGAATGCTTCGGCGTGCTTATTAAAACGGTTCTGTAAAAGCCATTAGATTAGATTCCGCAATGCACAACAGCGAAAACCACGTGTATCCGCAAACGCTGTTGATAGATTTAATATTATCATTACTATCAAGGGCGTCTATGAAAGGCAGAGAGCGAAGCTGGGAACATCCACCACTGCATGCCTCTCTGTCTCAGTGCGCTGACTTTCTGGATATAGATCTGATTATGGATTGGTTTTGGTGCGCCATCGGTTGATGCCTTGTGCAAGAGAAGTTGCTAATACTATTAACAATAATAGAAGGGCAGAGATTGTGTTGCAAATGGGGAAATTTTGACACTTGTCCAGAATATTCCCCAATGAAAAGCATCTATCCTATTCGGCGCTTGATTCTGGATCTACAGTTTCTATTGTTTATTAGATATACAAATAAACAATTTCGACATATTTTTAATAGTACGTGTTGTTTAGTTACAAATTTCTTATACTTTTAAAATTGCTTGTTGTACCATTAAGAGGTAGGACAAATTTTTAGCTTTTAATATTGGCTCTGTTTTAGATTATATCTAGTTATTATGTTTACTGTTTTAAATAATATGAAAAATAGGTTCCTCTGATGGAGAAATCTGGAAGGCGTCCTCTGCTCTTAGTCGGAATGGGTATCATGGTGTTGTCTGCGGTTGGGTTAACGGCGGCCCTTAACCTTCAGACGACTCTGCACTGGATGGCTTACATCAGCATCTTATGTCTCATAACCTTCGTCATCGGTTTTGCCATTGGCCTAGGTCAGTATAATTCTAATTGTATTCATGAATTTGTGTAGCGCCTGTTAAAGAGAAATTCCTCAGATGAGCTCCAGATCTGACAACACAAGGTCACGACCTGGGGTCTTATGGGGCTCTTGAAGCAGCCATGGCTGTACATCTGAAATATTCCTTACATTGCCGTTTTTATGTAGGTATGTGCGTATGTATGTGTGCATGCACATATGTATGTATATGTGTGTGTATTACGTATTTACTTATGTATGTATATATGTAGGTCTATACATATGTATATATCAAGACACTTAATATAGCAACTATATATCTTAAAAGGTCTGCACACAACTATATACCAGCTCTAAGCCGTTGCATTTTACACATTTACATACTCACTCAAACACATTCATACATGAATACATGTATTCATGTATACATACGTGCATTTTTTACATAGGCCTATGTGCATACATGTGCATACATATTTACATATACACATACATACATGCATGCATACATGCGTACACACATACGTGCATATATGCACACGGACACACATAAATAGATACACACATTCATACCATGCAACTTATTTTGAATTTGTCTGCGGTGTTGCAGGTTCGATTCCTCAGTTCATTGGAGCAGAACTGTTTAAGCAGGGACCTCGGCCACCAGCCATGTCGTTCGCAGGGCTGCTCAACTGGCTCTGCAACTTCATCGTCGGAATCACCTTCCCATCGATGCAGGTACAACAATGACAACCACATCACAACAACTCGAATTATGATGACAACGACAACGCCGACTACTACTGACAGACGTTATCATTAGGCATATTAATTAATCTTAATCAAGGTAAAATATTTGCTCATACATGTGAACGGTTTCCTGGCCAAATTAAGTTCTCATTTTCTATCTTCGTCTTTAAAGAACCTCTAAACGAATACTCAGATGGTATGACGTAGCATATGATTTATTAAATAATAATAACTAATAACTGATGAACTGGTGATGCTGCAGAGTGCCCTGGAGGCGTATTCGTTCATCGTCTTCATCGTGATGGTCATTGGCTTCGGGATTTTCCTCTGGTGGAAACTACCGGAAACGAAGGGAATGACCTACGACGAAATCTACCGGAAGATGGGCATACGCTGTGCTACCCACGAAAGCACGGTCAGTCAAAGGCCATAACACTACTCATGCACAGGGACCAGGAGGCCAGCAGGGCATCCAAGTAAGGTAAGGTAAGGTTAGGTAAGGTAAGGTAAGGTACGGTAAGGTAAGGTAAGGTAAGGTAGGATATGGTAAGGTAAGGTAGGATAAGGTAAGGTAAGGTAAGGTAGGATAAGGTAAGGTAAGGCAAGGTAAGGTAAGGTAAGGTAGGGTAAGGCAAGGCAAGGTAAGGTAAGGTAAGGTAAGGTAGGATAAGGTAAGGTAAGGTAGGATAAGGTAAGGTAAGGTAAGGTAGGGTAAGGCAAGGCAAGGTAAGGTAAGGTAAGGCAAGGTAGGATAAGGTAAGGTAAGGTAAGGTAGGATAAGGTAAGGTAAGGTAAGGCAAGGCAAGGTAAGGTAAGGTAAGGTAAGATTAGGAAAGTTTAGATAATGCTAGGTAACTTAATGTAAGATAAGGTTAGGTAACGCAAGGTGAGGAAAGGGATTCGACAGTTTAGTGTTTATGTATTACGTGTCTTGATATTTACGTAAATGCAGCATTTGTTCTGCTTGACTTGTCTGATACTTTGATACTGTGGACCATTCTCTTCTCTTGCACCGTCTCCAGCACTGGCTTGTTGTTTCTGGTCCCGCCCTAAATTGGTTTGCTACTTAACTCGGTCCACGCACGAAATCATTATATATAAATGGTAATTATTTGTCTAGTGCTTTGTTGACAAGGGCCGTTCCATAGAGTTCTGTGCTTGATCTTCTTTTGCTTATATTATGCATCACACCACTAGGTACACGGCAAAACTGTCATTCAATAGGACAAACCAGCATGCCGCGAGAGAACCAGAAGCGTGCCACCAAATTTTGATGAGAGAAAAAATATTTTCGTCTAAATTACAACGCACATTTGCCTATTTTTACAATTATATTTGCATAAAAACTTTCGTCAGCCTAATATTTATGTAACATTGGTCACATTGTAATCGAATTTGAATATAGTCACTGTAGTGTAAACTGTAAAATACTATAAATTTGCGATTAATTACACGAGAGTCCAGCATTAAGAAAACAGTTGTGCCGCGACAGAAATTTGCATTGCCAAATGTGCCAGTGTGAAATTTCAAAGTTTGAGGACCACTGCACTTGGATATCATTTCAATGCGGATGATGCTCAGTTTACGTTTTGAATTGCTTATTTATTCATTTTATTTTATTATATAATTTTGCAACTATGTGCATATTTTCAGGTCGAGATGGCACCGTTGGCGAAGAACCACGTCGATGAGAAGGACAGCGCTGATCGACATCTCTTTACCAAGGAGACCGTCATAACGAACGATTTGGGTCAAAATGGAAACTTAAAACCAACGGAAAATGTCTGAATAATGTCTCCACACAAACTAAGCACAATTCTGCTGGTAGACAGGCCACACTCTTATAAGTAATGTCTTCTATCATCAGACACTTTTAAGATAGTCGTGTAATTCCGGATTGCAGTTTGGTTGTTGACTTCACTTATTGTCGACCGTCGATTGGTGTCCAGTGCATTAAAAGAGTGCTCATTATTATTATTATCATTTTAATTGTATTATTATTATTATTGTTGTTATTATTATTATTATTATTACTTAATATAAGAAGATTAATAAGGACACGGTGGTCTATCGGTAAGACAGTTGGCCCATAATCATGCAGTTCCGGATTCGACTCCGTATAAGATTGTTGGCCACAGGATTGAATTCTTCTATCATATATGTTTGCTGTAACCGAATTTAAATCCAGAGCCTATTGCAAACGCGTCCATCCTTCACTTGCTTTAGGATTATTTTTCTTTGTCCTTTTTAATCACCGTATTTCTTTTGCAGAAAATTTTTCGCTTTCTCAGCTTTGTCTCAAGCTGCCAACTTATTTGCTTATTAGCTTAGTTATTCACTTGCTGTGTTTCTTGGTTTTTACTGACTTGTTTCATTAAACTTTTTTTAGGAGTTTTATGCTTAAGCTTACACGTTTTAGACTAATTTTTAATGGATGCTTTACGGTTTTTCTGTGACCAATTTCAATGCCGTCGACACATATCAGTTTTCAAAATATGTCTAAAATGAAGACCTTAAATATAAACTGTCTGATAGCACGGAGCAACAAATATACCTCATGATCGATACCAGTCTGTTTCATTTTCACAGTCCACACAAACAGTTACTCTCTGAATGTAGGCCACAGAATGTTGCCACCAGACACTTGAACGCAAACATTTTTGCGTTCAGCTTAAGAATTGAACTGATAGACAGTTAATGTAGAATACATGTCGTGCAGCACGATGTCTTAATGTGGAGCAAGGTGGTCTCTTCGGCGGTGCGCTAGGTCTGCAATCCAACGATTGCGGGTTCGAGTCTGCTGACAGGACGCTGTGTGTAAAATTTTGTTTTCAAGATGTCGACAATTTCGTCAAAAATTCCAATAACCATCGTGGTTTTTCCTCAAGAAATGCCAAAATTTGATGTGTCCGATTTTCGCTTGCAATTAATACATTATGAGAGAGAAAAGAAAGCTATACAAAGTTCGACCGTACGTTAGGGCAGAAGATAGCGTACGCGTACGGTAAGTAATTTACTAAAAATAATAGCGTACGCCGTACGGTACGTTCGTATTCCGTACGTATGAGCAGCCTTTAATATTAGTTGCTTCTCGTGACGTCACATTTTTTTCTCGTAATTTTCTCGTCGTTCACGGAATTGTTTTAAAACGTTTTCCATTCTTTAATTTTTAATTTTTGTTATTCTTTGTTAATTCTATAATAATAAAAAATATTTCGACTAACACGTAATGCAGAAAAATTAGCGTACGCTATTTATTAATTTAGCCAAAAAATAGCGTACGCGTACGGTACGCATTTCAGCAGAAAAAATAGCTTACGTTCCGTACG